>QRFJ01007474.1:0-48140 GCA_006176705.1 Cocos nucifera
ATTCTTAGAAATCTGCTCTACGGTGAAAATTCAAAATTTAATTGAGGAGGCCCTAGACTAATTTTATTTTTTTTATCATTAAAAGATAAAGCCAAGTACTGGCTTGGCATAATAGGGAGACCAATTAAAACATAGGGTGAATTGCAAAGTGAATTTCTTAAAAAAAATTATCCCATAGGCCGAACCAACATTATGAGGCGAGCTATCATTGGATTTACTCAGGGGAATAGATTCATGAGTCATGGGAGAGACTTAAGAAACTTCTTAGAAAATGCCCACACCAAGGTCTATCTATGTGGCAAATAGTTCAAGCTTTCTATGAGAGTTTAGGAGACCAATACAGATAGATAGTAGATGCATCCTATGGAGGTGCATTCATGAACAAGAGTGAGGACAAAGCCTATATCTTATTTGAAATTCTGAGTGAAAACTCAATTAACCATGCTTCGTTATCTTTCTACCAAACCTAGGCAGGGATCCATGAATTTAAACATCTAGAATCTAGTCCTAAGACTGATTCAAATTTGATAAATAAAGTGGACTTTCTTGCTCAAAAATTAGATCAAGTCCTAACCCTAGGTCAACAATCTCCTACATAATTCACATCATCTTTTAATCATCAAGAGATTTGTTCAATCTGTGCTAGTCCAACCCATCATGTGAGTGAATGTCCTATGACTACACAGTTTCCATCTTTTATCCAAGAAGAAGTCCAAGCTGCTAAAGGCTATTCCAAGCCGGTTAATGATCTATTTTCAAATTTATATAACTCTGGCTGGAGAAACCATCCTAATTTTTCTTGGAAATCACAACAAACTCAGGCTCAGACCCAAACTCCATCAGTGCAAAATTATCAGAATAGATCTCAATACCAGAACTATGCTTATAACAGAGGTCAGCCTAGTAAGCCTTTCTAGCCACCACATTATAATCAGCCCTCATACCAACCTCCTCAATAGACCAATCTAGCTGATGATAGATTTAACCAACTTTAACAATTGATTCTGACTCAACAATAATCTATCACCAGGCTAGAAGCTCAAATTGGACATCTAGCTGAATCTAATATGAGGAGAGAACTAGATCAACTACCGAGCCTACCAATTTCAAACAATCCACCTAATGTCCACCAACCATCTGGACCAAGTTATCAATTTAATGTCTTACGTAAGAATCCCCAATTTGAGAATGCCAAAGTAATTCCTGAACTTAAAAGCTATAGGATTCTTATAAACCCATAGCAAGACTAGGTGAAATAGGCTAGTACTGATGCTAGCCAGAATGAAAATTTAGAGGAACTGGTTAGTACTGAGACTAACCACATAGAAGAACCCAAGCCAAGAACTAGTACTGATGCTGGTTCTAGTTTAAATGAGATAGACATAGGAGAAAAGAGAATAGAAGATAAACCTAATGTCCTATTTTCTTCAACCCTAGAAGCTGATTCTTTTTACAAAAATCAAGAGACATGTAATGAAGAGTCAATGGAGTTGTTTAAGCAAGATCACATTAATTCACCTCTAGAATTAAAATCGCCTTTAGTTACCCTTCCAGCACCCATTGAATTAAACTTAACTCCTAATATAAAAACTTCATTCATGAGCATTTTAGAAGAACAAATAGGAGAAATTCTTAATAAACATGGGTCTGAGAATGGGGTCACAAATTATGTTTCCCTAATTAATAATGAATATATAAATAATAGAATTATAAATTAACTTTCTAAGATTGGCAATCCAAAACCATTAGAATTTATCAATCCAGTATTAGATATAGGATAGTAAGCTGCATTGTGTTTGGCTGAAAATGGTAAACTTAGCGCTTGTTGGGAGGCAACCTAATATTTAATTTTTTTTTAGTCTAATTTATCTTTTCAGTTGATTTTCTTTTTAGGATAATTTGAATAAGTTGGAGGGAGAGCCTAAATTCTCAAAGGCATGTGCTGAACCAAAAATACACTGAGTCAGGTGTATTCTTTCATGTTCTTTATTACATCCTTTATTTTTTCTTCTCCATTGAGGACAATATCGATTAAGTTGGGAGAAGAGAAAAATAAAAATTTTTAAAATTTTAAGTTCTCAAAAAAGTTAGTATTTAGTATTTAGATACCTAATTATGCTTAAGAATTGAATTAAACTAAGCATTTTTAAAAGAAAATTGATACACATATTAGAGAATCAATGAGATATTGAGAAATCAAGTATTAAGAAAATTCAATAAAGAGTTAAGTCTAGAACATAAAATTTTTTTTCTTGGAGCATTTCTAATTATTTCTTTAGCATCAAAGAAAAGTCTATTTTTTATAGGCTTGTATAGGGTAACTATATGTTTCTTCATATAAAAAATTTATTTTAATAAAATAGTTTTCAAGTACTCATTGAGTAACCGAGCTTCTTTGCCTAAGCAAGCATTAAGTTTCGCATCAAAATGTGGGAAGAACAAAGAAGCTCGTTGTAAAGCTAGTCTTAACTCATAGCCTGTTTGATTCGAACTAGTAAGCCTGAGGGGTATTTTATACCTAGTGCCCTAAAGCCAAATAATTTGGAAGTCATTGGCCCAAGACTCGCTACATGGATCAAATAGAAAGCTCAAAGGGTTAAGACACTCCATAGTGGTACAATATTAAAAAAAAAAATATTGGTTTTCAACCAAGTGACCAAGTCTCATTGCTTAAGTAAGCAATGATATTCATATAAAAAAATGGGCAATGTGAAAATAAAAATTAATAAATGAAGAGCGGAAGTAGCAATACACTTGCCTATATGAAAGTTTAGACAAACCAGAGATAAAGGTGGGATAATTTAAAAAAAAATTTAGAAAAAATTAATATTCTTTACTTAATTTTTTTATTGATTAGTATTAATACCCCAATGATATACCTTACTTATACTCTACTAAATATCAATGGTCATTTTGAAAACTGCTTAGGTAAAATTCGAAACTCTAAAGTTAAAGGATATTTAAAACTAAACTTTTTTTTTACTCGAGGATGAGCAAAGCTTAAGTTGGGGGGTGTGATAAGTACCATAAATTCATCAATAAAAGTATTAATTTATTAATTAATTTATATTAATTTTTAATAATTATTAATTAATTGATACATATTTTTAAGAAATTCATATTTTTATTAATTAAAAATTAATTAAAAATAATAAAAATTAAAAAATAAAATTTTATTATCAATGGAAGGAGCTCATTTTTTTGATCACAACAAAATAAGTTTCAAACAAAATGGAGCTAAAACGAAGAAGATATGAATTTCTAAAGAAATAAAATAAATAAAAATTAAATAAAAAAAGAAAAATGGCTAAGCCGGCTCCGCAAGCCAAGGCCACCAAGCCAAGCCAAGCCATCAAAATCAACTCAACCATGGAGGCCATAAGTCGGTCCACGATCCAGACGTGGAACGCCAGCTCAACAGACACTAGCGAATCATGGAGCGACACATGGCGGACCTAAACCCTTAAAGGGTCCATAGAAATCTATCGTGGCTCACAGGATATTTTGGACTTTTCACTCGATAATAGGAGGTGGTGATTGGTTGCAGTGCATGGTGAAGCTGGTCCATGCGGTCCATGAGATCAGTAAGTATGCGATCGGACGGCTGCGGTAGCTTGCAGTCAAGATCAAATGACTGTGGTTATTTTTGGATTTGATTTAGCTTCAGACTTCATGCGGATCACCATCCAACAATAGTGTTTGATCCAGGGGATGATCCAATGGTCTAGAATGCTCTTGATGATGATCAGGACTCCCGACGTGCGATCAGCGATCAGATTTCCTCCATCAACGTGCGATCGGACAGCTAGAATTTAATCCGACCTGATCTGGGTTAATACACATCTGATTTTGATGATTTTTAGTCTGTTGGATTTCTATCAATGGCCAAATTTCATCCAGAGCAATAGAATTCATTCAAGACTTTTTTTAATCTAATTTTTACTTAGATTTCTTCATATTTTGATGATCAAAGAGCTCCTTAGTCCCACATTGCTAAGAAAAAAACTCTCCAGCCCTTCTAGCTCTATAAAAAGGACCCTAGGCCTCTAGAAATCTATATCTCCAATCAAGATAAAGCTTTGGTACAAGGTGAAGCCAGGATCTAGATTAATGGCTGCTTCGAGGCAACTAGTGTTGAGAGAAAAAGCTGGACTTCTACACCATCTTTTCACTAATACCGATCCAAGATCAGAGATCAGACTATTTTATTTTATTTTTTTATCTTTTTAAATTTTATGTATTTAAATTTTAAAATTTTAATTAATGTAATATTTATTTTTATGTTCTTTAATTTTATGCTCTTTATTTTTATTCTAATTTAATTTTTGTATTTTAATTATTGCTTTTCATTTTTCTACAAGTAGATGTTAAGATCTAACTAGTAGATCTTAGTACCAAGTTTACTTTTCTGCATAATTTAATTTTTACTTCATAATTTTAATTTTTAATTTTTGACTTTAAATTTTATTTTCAAATTCTTTTCTTTTTTTAAAAGAAATTAAAGATTTTGAATCTAAAAATACTATCTTCCCTGTGGATTCAACCTGACTCACTACTATCTATGTATTTTTAATTATTTTAAGAAGTTGGATTAAACTGATAAACATGGTGTCATAACAACTACATCATGCTCTTATCAGAACCTACCCTCTTCGAAGATCATCTGGTATAGATTTAGTACTTAGGGATTGTTATTATGTGCCTGCTGCAAGTAGAAATTTAATTTTTATTTCATGTTTAGCATAAGAAGGCTATATAATTAGTTTTCTTAAGGATCATTGTAATATTCTTTATAAAAGAAATAAAATTTCAAGTGGTTTCCTCATTAATTATCTCTACCAATTACATATTGATGTATCTATCTTTAATATCGAGCAAAATATGAATGTTGTAAAATGATCCAGGGATAGTCCAAATGATAGGTATCTATGGCTCCTAAGGCTAGGTTATATAGCAGAAGATAGGGTTAACAAATTAGAGAACATCGGGCTATTGAGTCCATTGACTTTCGAGTCATATCCAATTTGTGAATCATGTCTTCATGATAAAATGACTAAGCTTCCTTTTATGGGACATGGGGAAAGGGCCACGGATCTACTTGCCCTAGTACATAATGATGTGTGTGGCCCATTTGATGTGCCGACGAGAGGCAACTTTATCTACTTCATAACCTTTATCGATAATTTATCTCGGTATGGGTACGTGTATCTTATGAGACACAAGTCTGAAGTCTTTGAAAAGTTTAAGAAATTCAGATATGAAGTAGAAAAGCAAACTAAAAAACTCATTAAGGTTCTTCGATCAGATCGAGGAGGTGAATATCTTAGTCAGGAATTTCTGGACTATCTCAAGCAAAATGGCATAATCTCTCAATGGACTCCATCTGAAATACCTCAACTCAATGAGGTTTCAGAATAAAGAAATCGGATCCTATTAGATATGGTCCGATCCATGACGAGCTTCACAGATCTTCCTGATTTTCTTTGGGGACATAGTCTGTTAACTACTATATGTTTACTAGATAGGGTTCCCTCTAAAACCATTCCTACCACACCGTATGAGATATGGCATGGTAAGAAACTAAATCTGAGTCATCTCAAAATTTGAGACTGTTCGACAGATGTCAAAAGACAACAAGCAAAAAAGTTAGGCTTTAGGTCCTTTAGAACTCGATTTATACGATATCCTAAAAAGTCATTAGGATATTATTTCAACATTCCAGAAGATGATAATGTGATTATGAGCCGGCATGCCATCTTTCTTGAAAAATAGTTTATTCAAAATAGTGGCATTGGAAAGCTGATCAAACTCGAGGAGAAAGTCTCACAAGAGCAATGAGCTAAGGATCCTGTGGAACCAAATCAGGTTGAGCCAATACAATTTCTACCTCCTCCATCTCGTAGATCGAAAAGGGTTTTCCGTCCCTCTGAGAGGTACTTAGGTACTATTTCAGAGGAAGTAGAGAAAATGTTCCTCATAGGTAATCGGGTTCATGGTGATCCCAAAACCTATGATGAGGTGATATCAGATATCGACTCCGAAAAATGGTTAGAGGCAATGAAGTCAAAAATAGACTCAATGCACTCAAACCAAGTTTGGATTTTGGTAGATCCGCCAGAAAGTATAGTATCTAATGGGTGTAAATGGATCTACAAGAGAAAGATTGGTACAGATAAAAATGTAGAGACATTCAAAGCTAGATTAATAGCAAAAGATTATAGTCAGCATGAAGGCATTGACTATCAGGATACCTTTTCATCAGTAGCTATGGTAAAATCTATCTGCACATTGCTTGCTGTTGCAGCTTAGTTTGATTATGAAATATAGCAAATGGATGTGAAAACGATATTCTTAAATGGATACCTTGAGAAAGATATCTATATGGAATAGCCGCTAGATTTCACATCCAATCATGCTGATCATAAAGTATGCAAGCTGCAAAGGTCCATATATGGACTTAAGCAAGCATCTCAGAGCTGGAATACTCGTTTTAATGATGTGATCAAATTATTTGGTTTCATCAAAAATGAGGAGGAACCATGTGTTTTCAAAAAGATCAGCGGGAGTGTCTTCCTCATACTGTACGTACGTGGATGATATCTTCCTTATTGAGAATGATATTCCCATATTGACCACAGTTAAAATATGGTTATCTAAAGAATTTTTCCTAAAAAACCTAGGAGAAACATCCATCATTTTAGGAATTAAGGTCTATAGAAGTACACCAAATAGGATGCTAGGTCTTTTACAGAAGATGTACATAGAGGAAGTGCTAAAGAGGTTTAGCATGGAAAACTCCAAGAGGGGATTGGTACCCTTCAAACATGGCATTCATCTCTCCAAGAAAATGTATCCCAGCACACCAGAGGAGATTGAACGCATGAGTAAGATCCCTTATGCTTCAGTAATAGGGAGCCTCATGTATGCCATGTTATGTACACGACCTAGTATAGCCCATGCTGTGAGTGTCACAAGCAGATATCAGTCGAATCCCAGTGAAGAACACTAGACTTCTATGAAATGTATCCTTAAGTACTTGAGAAGAACTAAGGATATGTTGTTGGTTTTTGGTAATGGAGAACTCCAAGTCCAGGGGTATATAGACTTGGATTTTATGTCCGATATAGATGATCGAAAGTCAACATCTAGGAGTTTGTTTGTGTGTAATGGTGGTGCTGTCAGTTGGAAGAGTTTCAAGCAGACAATGATAGCAGATTCCACCATGGAAGTAGAATATGTAGCTGCATCAAAAGCTACGAAGGAGGTATTCTAGTATAAAAAATTTGCCATGGAGATTGGAGCGATGCCATTTCTCTATACTACGACAACAATAGTGCCATAGTCCTTGCTAAAAAGCTGAGGACTCATCAGAAATCCAAGCACATTGAGCAGCAATATCACCTCATCCGTGATTACCTCGAGAAAGGTTATGTCGAGTTCAAGAGAGTTAACTCCGCAGACAATGCGGCAGACCAACTCACAAAGCTGTTGGGCTAGCAGAAGATCGAAATCCATCTTGAGAAGATGGAACTTAGATTTGTAGCCAATTGACTTTAGGTCAAGTGGAAGTTTGTTAGATATCTGTGCCCTAGAAGCTAGAATTGGCTAACACTTGTAATATACATCTAAGGGCAAAATTATGATTTTGACTATAAATAATAAAATGGGTTATTTTCTATCATAGTATGTATTTGAAAGTGTTTGTGATACATCCCTCGAGTTAATGGTAATAATAGTTTGTATTTTCAAGAGTTGAAAATTTAAGACATGAATTTTCATTGTTGACTCATAAAATGCTTCCGACAGTAGGATCATCATGAGGATGATGATTGATCTAAAAGGTTGGTGTACGATTGCTTCTTTAGGATAGATGAGTCTTGAGTCTACAATATAGAGACACTAGAGCGAGAGTATAGGTACTCGCTAGAGAATGAAGGCACTGAGCTTGACCACCTTGAGCAGTCATGAAGAAGTCTACCTTCTCATCAATGATTGGCTCAAAGCTGCAGTGGTGTGTCCGATTCTTTGACCTGAAATACATCGACAATTCATCTTGAGGGTGTTATAGTTTGACTATACCATAACTCGGTCTCCTAGCCATTTGGAATCCTGAGGTGTATGTTAGCTATAGCATGTTCATTATAGGAATTGGATTGTACCAATAGGGAATCTATCTACCACGGTAGATGAGGAGCAACCCTATGATGATCATGAGAATCAAGTCCATGGCCATGGCAGAGTAAAATAATAGAAAGAGTTTTAGTTAGGATTTTCATATTGGACTTGAATCGAATGATTAATTCATATAACAGAAAATTAGGATTTGACGAGATCACCTTAACCCTAATCCGATCGAGGCTCAAGATGGAGGAACTTAATCACATAGGTAACTGCACCGAAAGGTTCATTTTTAGTTTTGATGGATTGCCATCATATGCTGCTAGGTATCATTGGTGGATTTTAGGAGTAATTAGAATGATATGGATGATCGATCATACTAGTTGTCTGAATTAGAAAAGTTTTGATCCATTAAAAGGTGTTTCGATGATGTCGATGAGAGAGATTATGACATATCCCATTACCATACGGAGCTAAACCTAACTGGATCACACAAACAAGGGTTCGGATCTAGATATCATCAATTAGACTAATCCAATTCAATTGATTTGAATAAGATTCTATTAGGTTCAAGAAAATTGTGCTAGCACATAATTGAGCCAATGTTCTCCTTCAACAATCATTAAAGCCTGTCTCAACTGAGCCAAATGTGTTTGGACTCACTCAGGAATCTTTACTTGGTATGACTGGAGCTTGTCCAGGTTAGAAAAGGATTGTCTTAATTTATGAGATAAATTTGAGACAACACCAACTATTTTTTGTCACTTGCTAAATCTTGTCTTTGGACTTTGGTCAAATATTGACCTTTGATACTGTGATATTTGCCCATGTGTCATGCACCCATAGGAGAGGAGATGGGGCTTTGTCCCCTGCTAAAAAGCAGAAAGGGTGGGCGTGCATGCCTAGGGAGGCGTGCACCCAATGAGGATCATGCTTGGAGTGTCATATAGATGGGACTCTAGGTTGCTTCATGCTGTCTACTTGTGTGGTGCCAAAGAGTCTTCCCTAACCAGTCTTGGCACCACCTAAGAAAGTTTGTGAGGAACTCTATTCTGATTGGATCAGATGACATCATCCCACCAATCAGATTTAGATCTGATTGCATAAAGAGCCATGATTGGCCGGGATGATGTGGCGCAGCATGGTGCAGCAGGGTCTATATAAACCCTATTTGCGCCTAGGATTGAGAGGTTCTACCCTTTGCCCATGCCACAAGGCTTCTCTCCTCCCTCTCCATGCCACCTTCAGATCCTCTCTCTCCTATCCACGTCCAAGAGTTTTTAGGTGCAAGTTTGGTGTGATCCGAGCAAGAGAAAGACGACGGGAAAGGAAGAAGGCAGCATTGCTGCAAGAGACAATGGCTTCTCTTCAAAAGCTATTTTGAAGACCTTCAAGATCAGATCTAGATCTGATTTTTGGAGGAGAGATTGAGAAGAAAAAGATCTTTAGATCCTACCCGAGTGGATATCGATAGAGGCTAGGCACTTGCATGGCTACATCCAGAACCTCAGGCAAACATCGGGATCATCATAGGTTAATAGGATTACCCATAACAAGATATAATTAAATTAGATTTAATAAATTTTATTTTATTTTATTTTATCAGATTGATAAAATTAGATCTGAAGAGTCTCAGATCTAATTTGAATCTAAGAGAAATTTTTTTTGAAATATTCCTCTTGATCTAATCAGATCTGAATGAACCAGACCTAGGAAACAGATTTTTTCCTTCATTGGCTTGATGCAGGTCGACTCAGATGCGAAGCCCCTCGGGCCCGCCTGCAGCTTATTAAAGATGTGGAGTTCTGGTGTGCCTTATAAAGGCTAATAAATCCCTCCTAATAGGTAATTGCCATTTAGAAGAGTGGTTAGGGGCTACGGTCCTATAGGTAGAGAGCAATTATTGCTCAGATAGACAACCCAAGAGGGGGGTGAATTAGGTTTTCAAAAATTAAAATAGATATATGTAGTGCTAAATGATTAAAACTTAAGTTAATCAAGTGTAAGAGCAAATAGAAGATACAATTAAGAGCACACACATAAATAAGAGAATTTTATAGTGGTTCGGTGCTCTCCCAGCACCTACGTCCACTCCCCAAGCACACTCTTGAGAATTTCACTATAATCCCGTAAGATTACAATTGGATAGTTTTTCTAGGCTCACTATCCAAAAACTCAGTTAATTTTTTCTAGGTTCACTAACCACAACTCTTACAAGAATCAAATAAATCAATCTGAATAAATAGAGGGAAGAAAAAGCCCCCAAAACCCAAGTTTCAGCCCCTGCTAAAACAAAGTATACGAAAAGAGAAAAAAGAATTTTACAACTCAAAATGCCCCTTTGAATGAGCAGAAAAGTTGCTCTTGTAGTTCATTGAAAGCCTCTTTGAGTGTGTGGAGTTAATGCAATTGAGGATTCTTCAAAACTTGAGAGAATAGATTGATTGGAGATTGGGTATTCATTTAAGAATAGAGCATGCTTTTCTTTCTCTCATGTTTCTCTTGTTTTGAAAAATAATCTTTCTTCCTTTTATATCTCCAGCATTTTTTTCTAGTGATGATTAGAGTTTAGAAAAAGCAAAATCTGATCATTGGAGAGCAGCAACTAGCTTTTGGAATGGAAAAAATCCGATCTGGAATGCCCCATCAAAAGGCCATCACCGTGTCTCGAGACCTCTCAATTTTTCTCGAGAAGTCTCGCCAGCTTACGAGGCCTCTCAGATTGATCAGGAGAGCTCTCATCTTCAGTTGCACGAAAAATCATCCTTCTAAAAAAAATGGCTCATCTGAGATCGAGACATCTCGGTTCTGAACGAGATGTCTCGTTGGAATCGTGATACCTCTCGAAAATTCTGTAAGACCTCTTGCTCTCAGAGCACCGAAACTAAATTTCTATCACCTGAGATGGAGACATCTCGAGATTCACACAAGACCTCTTAAAATTGAGCCAGATCTGCATTTGCTGCGTGCCAGTCCATTCGAGAGCTCTTGAAAAAAATCCAAGACGTCTCGAAGATTGCTCCAAGGCAATTTTAGGAGATTTGAATTTTATTCGATTTCCACTTTATGTCTTTCTTGTTTTGGTCAAAGAGCTCTCTTTCTTCTGATAATGGAACACTTAAAATAAAATATATTAGTAATCATTTGCTTTAATGTTTGGTCATCATCAAAATCTCTTAGGGGGTCAACAATCTCTTTCTTTTTGATGATGACAAAATATTAAGCAAGCCCTAAAAGGAATGTAAACAATGTATATCAAGAACCAATGAATGCAAAATTTTTGTGCTAAAGCTCCCTCTTAATGTATGCTCTCATGAAATGAATAGGATTTGAATAACATTCTTTTCATTTTGCATTTGTTCATTTCAATCATTTCACTTTCTAAAAGTCCCTTTTTGTGAATTTGTATTTTTGGTGAAAAGTCCCTTTTTGTGAATTTGTATTTTTGGTTTGAATGATTATATGTTTGTATTTTGTATGTTAGATTTAATTATACATTTGCATATTTCTCCTTAATATTTCTTTCGCTTTTTGTCAGCATCAAAATCACAACAATGAGAGAATCATAAAAAGGCAAGAACATGAAAAGGATTGATTTCATTGCATGATGTGATAATACATAGATAGAGATGTATGTTGGTTTGCAAAAAAATGAATCTCATACCAACATAGTTAAACCAAGTTAAAACAAAAGAGATACTAGACCTAGTCCTCATCAGAGAGGAACTCAATGATGGGTTCAGAGGAGGATTTGGGTCTAGTAGAGGATAAGTGAGGAGCAGGTCTAGGAGAAGGTGATGGTCTAGAAGAAGATGATGGCCCAGAAGAGGATGGAGTCCGACTGCAAATCTGCCATAGGGTGGAGATAATGACTTCAGCCATGGTGCACTGAACAGTGATGTTCTCTTCAAGTCTCTATGCAAGTCTGGCATTCTCGGATAGGAGTAGTTCAATTTGACCTGATGAACTATGCTACTCCTTTTCCAAAATCTCAAGTCTTTGAGACAATCCACTAATCTATTGGCTAAGAATTTTTGTCTGACCTTCAATGGATATCCATTGTTCTTCAATGCTTACAAGGAGTTGATGCCTCACACTGGATAGTATATCCATAAACCTTTCAGATACTTTTTGAACCACTTCTTCTACCACCCTTTCAATTAATAGATTTTAATCAAATGTGGAGAGAGGTGCTGGTGCAGGACAAGGAGGCACCTGAGGAGAGTGTGGGGACCCTGGTGTAGTGAAAGAGAGTCCAGCAGTAAATGATGATGGTGGAGGGGGTGGAGACTTGTGTTCTTCGGACTCATTTGTAGCATGTTCATCTGACCTCACCCATTTGTCATCCCTTTTTACAAACTTCATCCGGTTTAATGTTCTTTCATTGATGTAGTCTGTGTGGACCAATTTTTTGAAGTCTTCACCTTCTAGATTAACTTTAAAGTCCTTGAAGATTAAGGTGAAGATCAATCCATAGGGTAAACAAGCCTTGCTTTTGTTGGTGGTATCTTTCAGTTGTTGAAGGATAAGAGAGGAAAAGTTGATGCGAGTTCCAATCACCATAAAGAACATGACACCTAGTTCTCTCTTTCCAATCCAGTCATGTCTTCCTACTTTAGGAAAAACTATGTGACTGACAAAAGATTGCAGTAATCTCATCTCAACCAAGAGAAGATGTGAAACTAATTGTACATTTTCATCAACATCCTCCCTTTCTAAGATGCACTTGAGGGCTTTAGTTTTGTCAAACAAATTTAGATTGCTAATCCCTGCCCTAGGCACTTTGAGAAGCTCCCATATTTTTTTCTTATCTAAGAAAATGTGTACCCCATTCACAATAGACTCAACCTTCGACCCATGCTCAAAGCTAATGTTGTCAAAAAATTCTCTTATCAAGTTCGGATAAACATTTACCTCTAACGTCCATATTTTTTCCCATCCTTGCTGTCGAATCCAAGTCCCAATATGGAAGTATTCCTGATCTAGGTATTTAATATCCACACAGCAGCCTATTGGAATTATCCTAATAGCAACAAAGAGACGAGCACGAGATGATGAAGCAAGCAGAGATGATTGAGGCAAGTTCCGTTGTCGCTTAGCCCTAGCTTCAGTCGATGGCATGATGGGAGATCTTTGTATGGCAAGGGATCTCTTCTTCGGAGCCATTGGGGTTTAAGATTTGGAGGGAATGGACAAGAGAAGGTGATTTGGAAGGTTTTTGAGGAGAGGAGGAGAGTTTTGGAGAGTTTGGAGGGGAGGTCTTGGAAGAACGGAATGATTGAATGAAATAGGAGACCTCTCATAGATCGATTAAAAAGAGAGCCCGCAAGAGTCAAGAGCTCTTATCTTAAAGATGAGACATCTCAAAAATTTCGAGAGCTCTTGCGTTTACCATGAGACATCTCAAAATCAAGTTGAGAGGTCTCGTGAATAAGCCAAAACTTCTCATGCACAGGGGGAAGAAATTAAGATAAAAACAAAATTTCAAGCCAATTTTTCTTGATTTTTCAAGATTGAATTAGGAGTGTTTAGGATGATAGAGGGAGACCAAAAAATAATCCAAAAAAAATTAAGATTAAATATTTTTATAGAGGATCACATACACCAAGTTCATCCCGAATTTTAGAGAATCTATCTTCACTTAGAGATTTTGTAAAAATGTCAGCTAATTGATTTTCAGTTGAAACAAATTCAAGCACAATGTTATTGTTTTGAACATGATCTCTAATGAAATGATGTCTAATTTCAATATGTTTGATTCTTGAATGTTGAATAGGATTTTTTGTCAAGTTTATGGTACTAGTGTTATCACATTTAATAGGTATCTTGTTTTGCTTAATTCCAAAGTCTTCGAGTTATTGTTTGAACCAAAGTATTTGAGCACAGCAACTCTCCGTAGCAATATATTTAGCCTCGATCATTGACAGTGCTACAGAGTTTTGCTTTTTGCTATACCAAGAGATCAAGTTCAATCCCAGAAATTGACAAGTACCACTGGTACTCTTTCTATCAATTTTACATCCTCCATAGTCTGCATCAGTGTATCCAATCAATTCAATTGAAGATTATTTTGAGTACCAAAGACCTAAGTTGTGTGTGTAGATCAAATATCTAAAAATTCTTTTAACAGCTACTAAGTATGATTCTTTAGGATTAGATTAAAATTTAGCACACATGCACACACTAAATAATATATCAGGCCTACTTGCAGTTAAATAAAGTAAGGATCCTATCATATCTTTGTAGAGCTTTTCATTTACATTCTTACCATTCTCATCTTTATCAAATTTGCAAGAAGGGCTCATGGGTGTGCCGATTTTCTTTTCATTTTTCATGCCAAACTTCTTGAGCATCTTCTTGATGTACTTTGTTTGGCTAATGAAAATGCCTTTCTTTGATTGTTTGACTTGTAGTCCAAGAAGAAATTCAGCTCCCCCATCATGCTCCTTTCAAATTCATTCTGCATCAACATAGCAAACTCTTCATAAAGAATTTCATCAGTAGCTCATAATATGATGTCATCCACATATATTTGAACTACAAGAAGGTCATTATTTTTCATTTTCAAAAATAGTATGGTGTCTACACTTCCTCTGATAAAATCATTTTATAATAAGAATTTGCTCAATCTCTCATACCAAACTCTAGGTGCTTCTTTAAGTCCATAGAGTGCTATATTTAAATTATATACATGATTGGAAAGTGAGTGATTTTCAAATCCAGGTGGCTATTCTATAAATACTTCTTCGACAATATAACCATTCAAAAAGATGCTTTTTACATCCATTTGAAATAATTTAAAATTCATATAATAGGCAAAAGTAAGTAACAATCTTATAGCCTCTAATCTTGCTATAGGTGCATATATTTCATCAAAGTCAATTCCTTCTTCTTGATTATATCCTTTAGCAACTAATCTAGTTTTATTTTTTACAACATTACCATGTTCATCTAATTTGTTCCTAAATATCCATTTTGTACCAATTATAGGATGATCTATGGGTCTGTTTACAAGAGTCCATACATTGTTTCTTTCAAATTGGTTTAGTTCATCTTGCATGGCTAGCATCCAATTAGAGTCTTGTTCAGCTTCTTCTATGTTTTTAGGTTCTATTTGAGAAATAAATGCAAGGTAATCAAATGTATCCTTAAAAGAGGATCTAGTTCTTACCCCTTATGAAGGATCACCTAAAATTAGTTCCCTTGGGTGATTAAGTGCATACCTCCACTCCTTGGGTAGATCTCTATGATCATTAGATGCTTCGATCTCAACATCCTTATCTTGTTCAATGATTGTTGTAGAGTTATCTTTGTCATGAATGATGTTGTCCCTTAAGTTTAGCTCCTTTAATCCATCTTTGAGAATTCCTGTATCATCATCAAAAACATCTTTTCCTCTCAAAGAATGATTGTTAGCTTGATCAAAAATGACATGTATTGATTCTTCAACAACTAAAGATTGTTTGTTAAAGACTCTATATGCTTTGCCAGATATAGAGTAGCTAAGGAATATACCTTCATCTACCTTAGCATCAAATTTGCCTAGATTATCTTTACCATTGTTATGAATAAAATATTTACAACCAAAAATATGAAAATAATTAATATTAGATCTTTTTCCTTTCCAAAGCTCATAGGGGGTTTTCTTTAAAATTGGATGAATAGAAACTTTATTTAGGTTGTAACGTGTTGTGTTAATGGTTTTAGCCCAAAAATATTTAGGTAGATTCCCTTCACACAACATGGTACGGGATATATCAACTAAGGTTCTATTCTTTCTTTCAACAACTCTATTTTGTTGAAGGATTCTAGGTGCTGAAAAATTATGTTCTATGCCATGTTCATTGCAAAATTCTTCAAAGTATTTATTCTCAAATTCTATGCCATGATCACTATGGATACATACCACAATAGAGATCTTTTTATTTGTTATTTTCTTGTAAAACATTGAAAATAATGAAAATGCTTCATCTTTGTGAGCTAAAAATAGAATCCAAATGAAACGAGAATAATCATCAACAATTACTAGACCATACTTCTTTCCTCCTAGGCTGTGGTCCTAATAGGTCCAAACAAATCCATATGAATCAATTCAAGAGGCTTAGAAGTTGAAACTATGTTTTTGGATTTGAAACTCCTCCTAGTTTATTTTCTGAATTGGCAAGCATCACAAACATGATCAATTTGGAAAGTTAGTTTTGGTAGCCCCTTAACTAAGTCTTTATTATGCAATTTATAAAGGGTATGCATGCTAGCATGACCTAATATTTGGTGCCAAAGCCAACTAGTTTCTTTTATGTTAGTATTCATTGCAACTGAGCATTGGCCACTCTTCATGGCAATTTCATCAATATTCACCATGTAGATGTTCCCATGCCTAAATCCAATGAATTTTAAACTATCATCCAAGGAACTAGATACTTTGCACAAAGAAGATTCAAATGAAACTTTAAAACCTCTATCACATAGTTGACTAATACTAAGCAAGTTATATTTTAAATTATCAACTAATAATACATTATTTATAAAGGTCAAAGGAGTAAACTGAATTTTATCATAGCCAATTATTTTACTTTTGCCATTATCGCCAAAGGTGACTACTCCCCCTTCCTTTCTTTCTAGGATGATGAATTGTTGCTTGTCACCTGATATATGCCTTGAGCAGCCGCTATCTAAATACCAATCCCATTTTGATCCTTGGGCTGTAAGGCATTCCTGCACAAACAATCAAATGATAGTTTTAGGTACCCAAGTTTTCTTGGATCCTTTAGGGTTAGTAGACATGGTTCCTTTTGGAATCCAAATGCTTTTAACATGCCTTTTATTAACTCTTCTAGTATTGCATTCAAAAGCCTTGTGTCCTACCTTTTTGCATTTAAAGCAAATGGTATGAGAAGTGCTGTTAGTGATGGGTGCAGTGAAGAAATTTTTTTGAAACTTGATTTTGTCTTTGGGTTTATATCCTAGTCCGGCCTTATCATAAACTCCTCTTTGACTATTTGAAAGCATTTGCAATTTTTCAGAACTATAAGTAAAAATATCAACTAAAGGCTTTAATTTATCCAATTCATCCTTTAGGATTTTATTTTCTTCTTTAAACTTATTGTGGCTACTAATTACCTCTTCCTTTTCTTTCAAGAGTGTTTGAGTCATTTTCTTAAGATTTTTATTTTTTGAGCCTATCTTTTTGAAATCTTTCATCAAATCATAAAAAGCATCTTGAAGCTCATCAAAGGTAAAATCTGAATCAAAAGTGGAGGATACCTCATCATCTTGTGCCATAAAACATAAGTTTGCTTCATTTTGATTTTCTTCCTCCATGCTTGACTCGTCGCTGTGGCTCCAAATTGCTAGCATGGCTTTCTTTTTTGTTCTTTTTGGCCCCTTCTTCAATAGAGGACCTTCAGCCCTAAAATGTCCTGGCTTCTTGCATTCATAGCAAGTGGGCTGATCTCTCTCTTTTTCTTTTTCTTTCCTCCTACTGGCTTCTCCTCTAATGAAGTTTCTCTTCTTGAATCCTTGTCTTCTTCTTCCCATAAATTTCTTGAATTTTCTGATCACCAGGGCCGTGTCTTCATCATTTTCCTCACTGGTGGACATATCATCTTCTTCTTCATCAGCTATGGATTTCAGTGCTATTATTTTCTTCTTTTTATTGTCTTTCTCATTGTGCCGACTCATGGCTAGCTCATGTGTTATCAAGGATCCAATAAGCTCCTTTAGTGGTAGTGTCTTCAGATCCTTTGCCTCTTGGATAGCTGTTACTTTGGCTTCCCATGAGCTAGGCAAAGATCTAAGGATCTTTATCACCAATTCACTGTTAGTGTAAATTTTACCTGAGCTTTTTAAACCATTTATAATATCAATGAATCTTGTGTACATGCTAGTGATAGATTTAGTGGAGTCAATTTTAAATAACTCATATTGGTGAACTAGCATGTTAATTTTAGTTTTATTTACTTGATTTGTCCCTTCATGTGTGACCTCAAGTCTATCCCAAATTTTCTTTATAGAATTGCAAGTGGAGATTCGGTTAAACTCATTTGCATCAAAGGCACAATAGAGTACATTCATTGTCTTGGCATTTAATTGGACAAGTTTCTTATCCGTTTCATCCCAATCCTTCTCCGGCTTAGGAGAGGATGTGCTATTGACAATGATTGTAGGTGTGTGTGGGCCATTGACAACAACACTCCATATGTCATAGTCAAGGGTTTGAATGAAAATGCGCATATGAGCTTTCTAATAGGCATAGTTGGACCCATTGAAAAGAGGTGGCTTATTTGTGGATTGCACTTCAGCGAGTGAACCTCCTAGTTGGGTTGACATGATATTTGTCTCTAGTTGATAAGATCAACAATTAGTAGAGAATCAAGGCTCTAATATCAATTGCTGCCCAGATAGACAACCTAAGAGGGAGGGGGGGTGAATTGGGTTTTCAAAAATTAAAATAGATATGTGTAATGCTAAATGATTAAAACCTAAGTCAATCAAGTATAAGAGCAAATAGTGTTAGATATGTGTGCCTTAGAAGCCAGATTGGCGGATACTTGTAATACACTTCTAAGGATAAAATTATAATTTTGACTATAAATAATAAAATAAATTATTTTCTATCATAATGTGCATTTGAAAGTGTCTGTGATATATCCTTTGAGTTAATGGTAATGATGGTTCATATTTTCAAGAGTTGAAAATTTAAGACATGAATTTTCATTATTAAATCATAAAATGCTCCCGATCGTAGGATCATCGTGAGGATGGTGATTGATCTAGAAGGTTGGTGTAGGATTGCTTCTTTAGAGAAGATGAGTCTTGAGTCTACGGTGTAGAGAAACTAGAGCGAGAGTATAGATACTCGTTAGAGAACGAGGGCACTGAGCATGACCACCTCGAGCAGTCATAAGGAAGTCTACCTTCTCGCTGATGACTGGCTTGAAGCTATAGTGGTGTGTTTGATTCTTTGATCTGAGGTGCATCGACAGTTCACCTTGAGGGTGTTATAGTTTGACTACACCATAACTCGATCTCCTAGTCATTCAAAATCCTGAGGTTTATGTTGGCTATAGCATGTTCATTGTAGGAATTGGATTGCACCAATAGGAGATCTATCTACCTCGGTAGATGAGGAGCAGCCCTATGATGATCATGAGAATCAAGTCCATAAGCCCATGGCCATAACAAAGTGAAATAATTGAAAGAGTTTCTATTAAGGTTTTCAAATTGGACTTAAATCGAATGATTAATTCATATGATGGATATTAGGATTTGACAAGATCACCTTAACCCTAATCTGGTCGGAGCTCAAGATAGAGGAACCTAATCACACAGGTAATTGCATTGAGAGGTTCGCTTTCAGTTCTGATGGGTTGCAACCATATGCTGCTAGGTATCACTAGTGAATTTTGAGAGCAATTAGAATGATTTGGATGATCGATCATATTAGTTATTTGAACTAAAAAAGTTCATATCCATCAGAAGGTATTTCGATGATGTCGATGATAGAGATCGCAACATATCCCATTACCATATGGAACTAAACCTAACTGGGTCACACAAACAAGGGTTTGGATCTAGATGCAATCAATTGGACTAACCTAGTTCAATTGATTTGAATAAGATTCAATTAGGTTCAAGAAAATCATGCTAGCAAATGATTGAGCCTAATATTCTCCTTTAATAATCATTATAGCTTATCTCGACAGAGCCAAATGTGTTTGGGCTCACTCAGAAACCTTTACTTGGTCTAATTGGAGCATGTCCAGATTAGAAAAGGGTTGTCTTAATTTATAAGATAAATTTAAGACAACACCTACCATTTTTGATCACCTGCTAATTTCTATTTTCGGACATTGGTCAAATGTTGATCCTGGACACTTGGACATCTGCCCATGTGTCATGCGCCTATAGGAGAGTACCTAGGGCCTTGTCCCTCTGCTAAAATGTAGATAGAAAAAGGGCACATGCCTCCTCAAATTAGAAAAGAATTATCTTAATTTATGAGATAAATTTAAGACAACACCTGCCATTTTTGGTCACCTGCTAATTTCTATTTTCGAACATTGGTCAAATGTTGATCCTGGATACTTGGACATCTGCCCATATGCCATACGCCTATAGTAGAGTACCTGGGGCCTTGTCCTCTTGCTAAAATGCAGAAAAGAAGAGAGTGCATGGCTAGGGAGGCATGCGCCCCATGAGGATAAAGGAGGTGTCCCATACAGATGGGACTCCAGGGTTGCTTCAGGGGATTAAACTCCATGGCACCAAGAACTCTTGTTTGACCCAGTCTTGGTGCCACCTTACGAGAGTTTTGAGCGTATCTCATCTGATTGGATCAGATGATGTAATCCCATCAGTCAAATTTAGATCTAATTGCTCAAAGGGTCATGATTGACCGAGATGATGTGGCACTACATGGCGCAGCAGGGTCTATATAAACCCTATCTGCACCTAGGTTTTAATGCTGCTGCCTTTAACCCATGCCACAAAGCATCTCTCCCTCCTTCTCCATGCCACCCTCTAATCCTCTCTCTCCTCTCCACTCCCAAGGGACTTTGGTCATAAATAAGGTGCGATCCAAGCAAGTGAAAGGCATCAGGAAAGGAAGAAGGCAGCACTACTGCAAGAGACAATGATAGATCTTCAAATGGAGTTTTAAAGATCTTCAAGATCAGATCTATATCTAATTTTTGGAGGTTTGATTAAGAATGAGAAGATCTTCAGATCCTATCTGAGTGGATATCGGTAGAGGCCAGGCGCTTGCATGGCTACATCCAAAACCTCAGGCAAACATTGGGATCATCATAAGATAATTGGATTACCCAAAATAAAGATATAATTAAATTAGACTTAATTTTTATATTTATTTTATTTTTATTATTAAATCAATAAGATTAGATCTCAGAAGTCTCATATCTGATTAGGATCTTAGGGAAAAATATTTTGAAATATCCCTCCTGATCCAATTAGATCTGAACGAACCTAACCCGGAAAATAGATTTTTTCCTTCAACTGGTATCAGAGTTAGGTTCCATAATTTATTAGATCTAATTTTAATTTTTTTTTGATCTGATAATTAGATGATTTCAAATATCATATTAGATATGATTAGATTTAAAAATAAGTAATTAAAAATTAAATAATCAAGATCTAAGATGTATGAGATGCATGACTAGACTAGGAATAGAATTATTCTATGTATAGTCTAGAATTATTATAATTTTAATTTGATTAATTATAATTTTTAGATCTATTTATTTACTATTTTTTAATATTATAAATATTATAATTAGATCTAAAAATTAAAAAATAAATTTATTTAATTTATTCGTATGAGACATGATAGATGCATGTTTAGACTAGTTATGGAATAGTTCTACAAAATTATCTAGAATAGATTTTAATTTGATATGATCAAATTTAAATCTTATTTTTTAGATATTTATAAGATAATTTAGATCTAAAAATATGCATAATATGATACATGAGATGTATGCAGCATATGTTTTTAGTTAGATCAATTTTTATATATGTGATATATGATGTAGATCTAACTAGTTTTGAAGATTTATCATGTTTCTAATTAAGGCATGCCCCTTAGCTGTCCGATCATAAGAATAAAGTAAGGTTTAAAGGCCCACTCCTTTCATTCGATGGGATGTTCTTATGGTGTATAGGGGTGCTGCGCATTCATCCTTAATCAGAAATTAAAAAAAAACTTATTTTTTGCAAAATCCTAGATCCTGAAATCCTAGGATTTTATATACATGTTTTGTTTATGAATCCTAAACTTAATTAAGAATTAAGATTATAAAATATATTAGATCTTAAATTTAGAATTTTTAGATCTAAGATATATTCATAAAATTGGGTTCGGACTTGGGTAGCTCAATTAGGTCTAACGGTTTATCAAACCGAATCAAGAGTTGGTTAGGTTGGATCAAGAGTGCTTAAATTGACCAGCCTAATAGGATTAAGTCTGGGTCAAGGTCGAGTCACATGAGTGATCGATTGAGTTAAGACCTAATTAGGCTCAGTGGTTAGAGTCTGGATTGTAGACTAACCCAATTGGTTCTCGCTCAATAATTTAGTGTCTAAGGTAAGTTTGGCAGATATAATCGACTAGTTTTTAATTAGGAGCTACTCGACTCGAATGTGTTCTTATCGAGTTAATGGCATATATCTTCCATCGATCTCACTTAACGGGCCATATTTGTTGGCCCAGTCTTGATCTAAGGAGGCTAACAATCTGAGCTGACCCATACCACTAGGTTAGTCATAATGGTTATGGCTATGTCAAGTCAAGTTTAAAGAGATCTAAATCAAATCTTCCTAAGAAATGATTAAGTCTAAGATCTTCCATCATTGTAGATGTGTGGGCCCTTCTTGGGGTTGATTGTTCTCGACTAATCATAGTGGTTCAGTTGCACTGAAAAGATGCGATCATATCTATTAGACATTGGATGCTACGGGCTGGAGTATGGATTGGGCTCAATATTTTGGATATGATGAGAGACCCAATTAGAAATCCAATCGGTGCAAATAGTGGGTCTGACTTAACTAAGGAGTGGATCAATATTCTGGACATAGTGAGACTCATAAATTAGATACCAAGTCTAGGTGCACCATGATTAGAGAATCATTAGACAAGAGTTGTTCACTTATTGGCTAACCCATCATCAATAACTGTTAGGTGAGGTGATGAGTCAGTTGGTGGGACTGCACCACCCACTAGAAATCAGTAATCATGAAGATTTTTGTATCTCTACAGAGGGAGTGTAGAGATTCAAGAAAATAGTGGAAGCTAATTTATTTAAAAATCAAACTTCTAAATAAATTAGTCAAGTCTTAATTATAAAATCTAACTAGAAACTTTAACTTCCTACGGGAAAAAGAAAAATGTCTGCATCCAATCCAGTAGCTCGTATCCTGGACACCCATAGATTGACTGGACCTAATTATAAGGATAGGCTCCGGAACTTCAAAATTAGTTTGGATTCTAAGAAGTTGACTCATGTATTAGACCAGGATTACCCCACATTACCAGCTCATCCATCCATTGAACAGAGAGCATCTCTTGACAAGTGGATCAATGAAGATAATAAGATCAGATACTATATGTTGAGCTCGATGTCTGATGAGCTTTACTACTAACATGAAGATATCAAGACTGCCTGTCAAATGTTGGCTCACCTGCAAGAGTTGTTTGGTGAACAGAGTCATGCAGCCAAATATGAGATCACTAAATGACTATTTAAGGCTAAAATGCGTGATGGGCAGTCAGTCCAAGATCATTGTCTGATGATAATCAAGGACTTGGAAGAGCTTGAGAAGTTCGGAGTGAAGTTAGACTAGCATCTGTAGAATGATATAATTCTGCAATCCTTGACTGATGCGTATGGCAGTTCATCATGAACTATCATATGCATAAACTTCAGAATACTCTGACCAAGCTTATGAATATGCTGGTTATTGTTGAGGTTTCTATGAAAGGTTCTAAAGGCTCAGTACTTGCTATAGAACAAACTTTTTTCAAGAAAAAATCTTTTGGAAAGAAGAAGAAGTCTGTGAAAAAGCAGAAGGTGGAAGGTGGAAAGAGAAAGAAGGCAGAGCTGAAGAAGAAGGCCGTTGACAAAAAAAAGTATTTTCATTGTAGTACTGATGGCCACTGAAAGCAGAACTGTCCTACATACCTGGCCACTCTGAAGAATAAGAAGGAGATAGGTCCTTCTGGAGGTATGCTTGTCATTGAATCTAACTTTACAATTTTTTCTGCATCCAGTTGGAAGCTTGACTCTAATTCTAGTACTCATTTGTGCACTTCTATGCATGGTCTTGAGGATAGTAGGAGACTGAGGGATGGTGAGATGATCCTATGCATCAAAAATGGAGCAAGGATTGCTGCTGTGGCTGTGGGAACATACCCTCTTCGACTAACGTCTGGCTTAGATTTAGTATTTAAGGATTGTTATTATGTGCCTGCTGCAAGCAGGAATTTGATTTCTATTTTATGTTTAACACAAGATAGCTATGTACTTAGTTTTCTTAATGATCATTGTAATATTCTTTATGAAAGAAATAAAATTGCAAGTGTTTTTCTTATTAACGATCTCTACCAGTTACATATTGATGTATCTATCTTTAATGTTGAGCAAAATATGAATGCCATAGGATCAAAATGACCTAGGGATAGTCCAGATGATAGGTATCTATGGCACCTAAGGCTAGGTCATATAGCAGAAGATAGGGTTAACAAATTAGAGAAAATCAGGCTATTGAGTTCGTTGACTTTCGAGTCAATCCAATTTGTGAATCATGTCTTCATGACAAAATGACTAAGCTCTCTTTTGTAGGACATGGAGAAAGGGCCACTGATCTACTTGTCCTAGTACATACTGATATGTGTGGTCCATTTGATGTGCCGGCTAGAGGCAACTTTATCTATTTTGTAACCTTTATTGATGATTTATCTCGGTATGGGTATGTATATTTTATGAGACACAAGTCTAAAGCCTTTGAAAAGCTTAAGGAATTTAGACATGAAGTGAAAAAGCAAACTGAAAAATCCATTAAGATTCTTCAATCAGATCAAGGAGGTGAATACCTTAGTCAAAATTTCTGGACTATCTCAAGCAATATGGCATAGTCTCTCAATGGACTCCACCTAGAATACCCCAACTTAATAAAATTTTAGAATGGAGGAATCGGATCCTATTAGATACGGTCCGGTCCATGATGAGCTTCATAGAGCTTTCTGATTTTCTTTGGAGATAGTCTGTCAACTGCTTTATATTTACTGAATAGGGTTCCCTCTAAAACTGTTCCTACCACACCATATGAGATATGGCATGGTAGGAAATAAAGTCTGACTCATCTTAGAATTTGGGATTGTTCGGCTCATGTTAAAAGATAATAAGCGGACAAGTTAGACTATAGGCCCTTTAGAGCTCGATTCATAGGATATCCTAAAGAGTCATTAGGATATTATTTCTACATTCTAGAAGACCATAATATGATTGTGAGTCGACATGCCATCTTTCTTGAAAAATAGTTTATTCAAGATGGTGGCATTGGAAAGTAGATCAAGCTCGAGGAGAAAGTCTCCCAAGAGAAATGAGCTAAGGACCCCATGGAACCAAATTAGGTTGAGCCAATATAATCACTACCTCCTCTACCTCGTAAATTAGAAAGGATTTTCTATCCTCCTGAGAGGTACTTAGGTACTATTTTAGAGAAAGTAGAGAAAATGTTCCTCGTAGGTAATGGTGTTCATGGTGATAATCCCAAAACCTATGATGAGGCGATATCGGATATCAACTCTGAGAAATGGTTAGAGATAATGAAGATAGAAATTGACTCGATGCACTAAAACCAAGTCTGGATCTTGGTAGATCCATTTGAAGGTATAGTACCTATTGGGTGTAAATGGATCTACAAGAGAAAGATTGGTGCAGATGGAAATATGGAGATATTCAAAGCAAGATTAGTGGCACAAGGGTATAGTCAGCGCGAAGGCATTGACTATTTGGATACCTTTTCGCCAGTAGCCATGCTAAAATTCATCTGCACATTGCTTGCTGTTGCAACCTATTTCGATTATAAAATATGGCAAATGGATGTAAAAATGGCATTCTGAAATAGATACCTTAAGAAAGATATCTATATGGAACAGCCGCTAGGTTTCACATCCAGTGATGTTGATCATAAAGTATGCAAGCTGCAAAGATCCATATATGGACTTAAGCAAGCATCTCGGAGCTGGAATACTCATTTTAGTTGTGTGATCAAATTATTTGATTTCATCAAAAATGAGGAGGAACCATGTATTTTTAAAAAGGTCAGTGGGAGTGCTGTTATCTTTTTTGTACTGTACGTGGATGATATCATCCTTATTGGGAATGATATTCCCAGGTTGATCATAGTTAAAATATGGTTATCTAAAGAATTCTTCATGAAAGATCTAGGAGAAGCATCCTTCATTTTAGAAATTAAGGTCTATAAAGATAGATGGAATAGGATGCTAGGTCTTTCACAGAAGATGTATATAGAAGAAGTGCTAAAGAGGTTTAGCATGAAAAACTCCAAGAGGGGATTGGTACCCTTCAGACATGGCATTCATCTCTCCAAGAAAATGTGTTCCAACACACCTGAGGAGATTTAATGCATGAGCAAGATCCCTTATGCTTCAGCAATAAAGAGCCTCATGTATGCCATGTTATATACACAATCTGATATAGCCCATGCTGTGAGTGTCACGAGTAGATATCAGTCAAATCTAGATGAAAAACACTGGACTTCTATGAAATGTATCCTTAAGTACTTGAGAAGAACTAATGATATGTTGTTGGTTTTTGGTAATGGAGAACTCCAAGTCCGGGGTATACAGACTCAGATTTTATGTCCGATATAGATGATCGAAAGTCGACATCTAATAATCTATTTGTGTGTAATGATGGTGCTATCAGTTGAAAGAGTTTCAAGCAAATAGTGATAGCAGATTCCACCATGGAAGCAGAGTACATCACTGTGTTAGAAGCTATGAAGGAGGCATTCTGGTACAAGAAGTTCACCGCAGAGATTGGAGTGATGCATCAGATGCCGTTCCTCTGTACTATGATAATAATAGTGCCATAGCTCTTGCTAAGGAGCCGAGCTCTCATCAGAAATCTAAGCATATCGAGTGGTGATACCACCTTATTTGCGATTACCTCTAGAAAGGTTATGTCAAGGTCAAGAGAATCAACTCAACAGATAATGTGGTAGACCCACTTACAAAGCCATTAGGCCAGTAGAAGATCGAAGCCCACCTTGAGATGATGGGACATAGATTTGTAGCCAATTGGCTATAGGTCAAGTGGGAGTTTGTTAGATATGTGTGCCCTAAAAGCCAGATTGGCTGATACTTGTAATACACTTCTAAGAAAAAAATTATAATTTTAATTATAAATAATAAAATAGGTTATTTTCTATCATAATATGTATTTGAAAGTGTCTGTAATACATCTTTTGAGTTAATGGTAATAATAATTCATATTTTCAAGAGTTGAAAATTTAAGACAAGAATTTTTATTATTAACTCATAAAATACTTCCGACCGTAGGATCATCATGAGGATGGTGATTGATCCGGAAGGTTGGTGTAGGATCGCTTCTTTAGATAAGATGAGTCTTGAGTCTATGATGTAAAGATACCAGAGTAAGAGTATAGATACTCATTAAAGAACGAGGGCACTGAGCATGACCATCTCGAGCAGTCAAAAGAAAGTCTACCTTCTCATCGATGACTGGCTCGAAGCTATAGTGGTGTGTTTGGTTCTTTGATCTAAGGTGCATTGATAGTTCACCTTAAGGGTGTTATAGTTTGACTACACCATAACTCGATCTTATAGCCATTCAGAATCCTGAGGTATATGTTGGCTATAGCATGTTCATTGTAGGATTTGGATTGCACCAATAGGGGATCTATCTATCTTGGTAGATGAGGAGCAGCCCTATGACGATCATGAGAATCAAGTCCATAAACCCATGGCCATGGTAGAGTGAAATAATAGAAAGAGTTTCTATTAGGGTTTTCACATTGGACTTGAGTCAAATGATTAATTCATATGATGGATATTAGGGTTTGACGAGATCACCTTAACCCTAATTCGGTCAGGGCTCAAGATAGAGGAATCTAATCACATAGATAACTACACCGAGAGGTTCGCTTTTAGTTCTGATGGGTTGCAACCATATGCTACTAGGTATCGGTGATGGGTTTTGGGAGCAATTAGAATGATTTGGATAATTGATCATACTAGTTGTCTGAATCAAAAAAGTTTTGATCCATCGAAAGGTGGTTCGATGATGTCGATGATAGAGATCATGATATATCCCATTACCATATGGAACTAAACCTAACTAGGTTACATAAATAAGGATTTGGATCTAGATGTCATCAATTGGACTAATCTAGTTTAATTGATTTGAATAAGATTCAATTAGGTTCAAGGAAATCGTGCTAGCACATGATTGAGCCTAATGTTCTCCTTTAATAATCATTATAGCTTATCTCGACTGAGGCAAATGTGTTTGGGCTCACTCAGAAACCTTTACATAGTCCAACTAAAGCTCGTCCAAATTAGAAAAGGGTTGTCTTAATTTATGAGATAAATTTAAGACAACACCTACTATTTTCGGTCATCTGCTAATTTCTATTTTCGGATATTGGTCAAATGCTGACCCTGGACACTTGGACATCTGCCCATGTGTCATGCACCTATAAGAGAGTACCTGGGGCCTTGTCCCCCTTCTAAAATGTAGATAGAAATAGGGTGCATGCCTAGGGAGGCATGCACCCCATGAGGATAAAGGAGGAGTCCCATACAGATGGGACTCTAGGGTTGCTTCAGGGGATTAAACTCTGTAGCGCCAAGAACTCTTGTTTGACCCAATCTTGGCATCACCTTAGGAGGGTTTTGAGGATTGCTCATCTGATTGGATCAAATGATGTCATCCCTTCAATCAGATTTAGATCTAATTGCTCAAAGGTTCGTGATTGGTCGGGATAAGGTGGCACTGCATGGCATAGCAGGGTCTACATAAACCTTGTCTACGCCTTGATTTTAATGCTTCTACCTTTAGCCCATAACACAAAGCCTCTCTCCCTCCTTCTCCATGCCACCCTCTATTCCTCTCTCTCCTCTCCATGCCCAAGAGGTTTTGGGCATGAATAAGGTGCGATCCAAGCAAGTGAAAGGCATCAGTAAAGGAAGAAGGCAGCACAGTTTCAAGAGAAAATGATAGTTCTTCAAAAGGAGTTTTGAAAACCTTCAAGATCAGATCTATATCTAATTTCTGAAAGATTGATTAAGAAGGAGAAGATCTCTAGATCCTGCCTGAGTGGATACCGATAGAGGCTAGGCACTTGCGTAGCTACATTCAAAACCTCAGGCAAATATCGGGATCATCATAGGATAATTGGATTATCGAAAATAAAGGTATGATTAAATTAGATTTAATTTTTATTTTTATTTTATTTTTATTATCAGATCAATAAGATCAGATCTGAGGAGTCTCAAATCTGATTAGGATATCAAAAAATTTTTTTTGAAATATCCCTTCTGATCCAATCCGATCTGAATGAATCTGATCCAAAAAATAGGTTTTTTCCTTCAAATAGAAGACACAATTAAGAGCACATACACAAACAAGAGAATTTTATAATGGTTCCATACTCTCCTAGCACCTACGTTCACTTCTTAAGTACTCTTTTGGGAATTTCACTATAATCTCGCAAGATTATAGCTGGATAGTTTTTTCGAGCTCACTATCCGAAAACTCAGTTGGTATTTTCTTAGGTTCACCAACCACAATCCTTATAAGAATTAGACAAATCAATCTAAATAAACAGAGGAGAAAAAAAGCCCTCAAAACCCAGGTTTCAGCCCCTGCTGAAACCAAGCACACGAAAAGAGGAAAAGAAATTTTACAACTCAAAATGCCTCTTTGAATGAGCAGAAAAGTTATCCTTGCAGTTCGTTGAAAGCATCTTTGAATGTGAGGAGTTAATATACTTGAGGATTCTTCAAAGCTTTAGAGAACAGATTGATTGGAGATTGGATATTCATTTAAGAATAGAGCATGCTTTTCTTTCTCTCATTTTTCTATTGTTTTGAAAAATAATCTTTCTTCCATTTATATCTCTAGCATTTTCTTTTTTCTGATGATGATTGGAGTTTTGAAAAAGCAAAATCTGACCGTTGGAGAGCAGCAACTAGCCATTGGAATGGAAAAAATCCAACCTAGAATGCCCCATCAAAAGACTGTCGCCATGTCTCGAGACCTCTCAATTTGTCTCGAGATGTCTGGCCAGGTTACGAGGCCTCTTAGGTTGATTAGGAGAGCTCTCATCTTCAGTCACACAAAAAATCACCTTTTTGAAAAAAATGGCTCGCGTGAGATCGAGATGTCTCGATTCTGAACGAGATGTCTCGCTGAAATCATGAGACCTCTTGAGAATCCTATGAGACCTCTCGCTCTCAGAGCACAGAAACTAGATTTTTATCACCTAAGACTGAGATGTCTCGAGATTCACTCGAGACCTCTCGAAATTGAGCCACATCTGCATTTGCTGCATGCCAGTCTACTCGAGATCTCTTGAAAAAAATTCGAGATGTCTCGAAGACTACTCCAAAGCAATTTTAGGAGATTTGAATTTCATTTGATTTCCATTTTATGTCTTCCTTGTTTTGATCAAAGAGCTCTCTTTCTTCTAATATTGGAACACTTAAAATAAAATATTTTAGTAATCACTTGCTTTAATGTTTGGTCATCATCAAAATCACTTAGGGTGTCAATAGAAATAGACTTACTCAAAACCCTATTTAGAATGTAACAAGCCGGCTCAAGCACATATCCGCATAAGGAGATAGGTAGACTAGCAAATCCCATCATGGATTGAACCATGTCTAAAAGGATCTAATTTCTACTTTCAAATACACTATTATGCTATGGTGTTCTAGGAGGGGTCCACTGGAAGAGAATCCCATTCTTTTCTAAATATATCAAAAATCAACTAGAAAGATACTCATCCACTTGATCAGATCGAAGAGTTTTATTACTTTTTCTAGTTTACTTTTCTACCCCATTACAGAATAGTTTGAATATTTCAAATGACTCTGACTTGTGTTTCATTAAATAGACATACCCATACCTAGATAGGTCGTTAATGAAAGTTATGAAGTAGAAATATCCAACTCTAGCACTTGAGCTCATAAGTCTACATACATCAGTATGTACTAGACTTAAGAGTTCACTGGCTCGCTCACCCTTTCGAGTAAAAGTTGACTTGGTCATCTAACTAGGAAGACAGGACTCATAGGTTGAAAGTGATTCACAACCACCAAATTTAAAAATTTCTTCTTAAGCTAACCTATTTATTCTGTTCTTGTTGATATGACCTAGCCTACAATGCCAAAGGTAGACTTCTAGCACATCATATAATCTAGGATGTTTATCAAAGGATTGGACCACGTTAATAGGTTGTGATAGTAAGTAAATACAATTATTCAATTATCCAATACAAACTATAATACCATTCAAAATGATATTACAAAAGTTTTTTTTTATTAAAAATTGACAACTGTTCTTGGCCAAAAGGCTTACAGAAATAACATTCAATAAAAAATTTGGACAGAAGTGACAATTACTAAGAGTAACTCTCTGAGCATTGATTACAAGGTTCATGATTCCTAAAGCTAGAACTAGAGCTTGTCTTCCATCTCCAACATTTAGGAACCTCTCACTTTCATCAAATCTCCTACTGACCTACAAACCATCTATCAAATTATAAATATGATAAGGGCTTTCGGTATCTAATACCCAGGTAGTAGTATTACATATAGAGAAGTTGCAAGGTGTTATCATATAATTATCTTGCCCAATAATAATTTGCTTCTTCCTTAGCCTATTCTGGTTCAGGGAGGTAACGTACTGAGGATAGTTTCTCTTCCAATATCCTTGCTTCTTGCAAAAGAAGCACTCCACCTAGCTTTAGTCGGGCTTGCACTTCTTGGTCTGACCTTGTGCAAACATTCTACAATGCACTTATGTAGGATCGTAGCCCCTAACCACTCTTCTAAAAGATAATTACCTATTAGAAGTAGGAGTTTATTAGCCTTTATAAGGTGCATCAGAATCCCACGTCTATAACGTGCTGTGGGTGGGCCTGAGGGGTTTCGTACTTGAGTTAACCCGCATCAAGCCAGATCGACCTTAAGCAGCAGGCTGGGCAATCATTTCCACTTAATCCCTGCCCACCGGGGGCTGATCGACCCTCCAAGTCGACACCCAAGGATGTTGTTGTGTCAACAGCCACCCATCGACTAGCAACTCCTCCTTGGGTCCCATGGGGTGTGCATTGGCCTTTGGCCAACAATCCCCCCAAGCAACACCCAGGGGGACTGGAAGGTTTCGAACCTGCAACTTCGCTCTGATACCACCCATAGGATCCTAGCTCCAAACCACTCTTCTAAAAGATAATTGCCTATTAGAAAGAGGGGTTTATTAGCCTTTATAAGGTGCACGAGAACCCCACATCTATAACATGCTGCGGGCGGGTCTGAGGGGCTTTGCACCTGAGTTGACCCATATCAAGCCAGATCGACCTCAAGCGGCAGGCTAAGCAGTCATTCCCAATTAATTCCTATCCATCAGGGGCTGATCGATCCTCCAAGTCAACCCCTAACGATGTTGCCATGTCAATAGCCACCCCTCGATAAGCAACACCTCCTTGGGTCCCACCGGGTGTGTGCTGGCCCTTGGCCAATAGGTTGCACCTTCTTCCTCTTCTTCTTCTTGTTCTTCTTCTCTTTCTTAAAGGGTTGATGACCAGAAGAAAATCCTTCCACTACATTCACCATCTCCTTATGGAGCTGGTAATCCTTCTCAAAGTTCTACAACAACCCCAATAAGCCATGGTAGTTCACTACAAGCTTCGTCATTAAAAAATGAGTAGGAAAGGAGAGGAAGAACTTAGGAAAAGAATTCAGGATCACATCCTTGCCGAGCTACTCATGCAGGGGGAAGACTAGCTTACTCAGGCACTTAATCATCTTGATCATGTACAATACATGATCAATGACTGAAGCCCCATCCTTCATTCGAGCATTGAAAATAGTATACCTAGCCTTGTGCCTCTCAATTTCATCAGGCATGCCAAAGAAGTCATTTAACATTTGAAGCATCTCTTGAAGCTAAGCATTTTCGAACCTATGGACAAACTCATCATTCATTGCTACCAGCATAATGCACCAAACAGTAGTGCGGACATTGAGCCATTTCTAGTAAGTGTCTCTAATCACCCCTCTAGCATTCAGAGCTGGCTCCTCAGGTGTTGGATCAATCAATACATATAAGATCCGTTTATGCTCTAGGACAATTCTCAACTTTTGATACCACCTGTTGAAGTTGGGTCCCATGAGTTTATCATTATCCAACAATGATCGCAGTGACAGGATAGTGGCCATAGCTGCACAATAAAGAAAAACTAAATCTAATTAGTATATGAATTATTTATTCGAAAGGCTTGAACTTTAGTCTAAAGATTCTTCCACTATTTTATACGAACTGGTAGTCTCTACCTTCAATTCGAAGAATTATTTTAATTTTTTAGTGGGTACTAAAATCTGTAGGATCTAGTGTGGTGCTCCCAAGCCTTAGGAGGCCATAGGAGGAGTCAGGGTGTTGGCTTTGGGATACTTGGATTGGTGTGAGTCCTAGGGCTAGGATAGAAGTTATCCTAGGAGAAGGCGGCATGTAGCCCTGCACAGATTTGAGGTTCAGGTGTGAGAACCTTGAAGAGGCTTTATAGGTGCTCCAAAAATCTAGGACACAAGATAGAGCAAAGAACCAAAGCTAGGAGAAGAATCAGTCGAAACAAGGGGGCTGACACACAAGCAAGCTAGCTCGGATACATAGTCGAGCCGGCTCGGGCTGAGATCAAGCCAGATCGGGTAACAACCCCAAGCCAGCTTAGGGCATAACCGACCCAGCTATCTCAGGCAGATAGAAGACAAAGTTTGGATGAGATGCAGAAAAGCCAGCTCGACTTCTAAGAGAGCCGGTTCGATGGTGGCGTATAGAACATATGGGGTTTTCTGTTTGGTCTAGAATAGAATTTTGTTCTAGGGATCTTAAGGCCTGGTCCAATAAGATCTTTAGGTGGCTAACTCATGTATGGGTCAGGTTTAGATCTAGGGGATGAGAGCATGTGAGATATGGGTGCACATAGGCTCTATGAGTGCTTTCATGTATTGGGCTAGTCTAAGAAAGTTTTTCAGCTGGGATTGGGTTTATTAGGATTTATGTGGTGTAACAAAAATCCTAAGGTATATAAACCTAGATTTTGTAACTTTTACAAGATGTAGAGTGGAATCAATATATAGCTTTCTCCCTAACTCTCTTGTTTTTTATTCCAACGCCAAGCCCTAGGAGCCATCAATCTTTGCTTTTCATTGTATTTTTGGATTAACACCTAAATTCATGCAAGAGATCAAATCTATGACTATGGTTCTGAGCAGCCGTAGGTGCCAACACTTGGTTTTAGAGCTAGGTGTTGCACTAATATTTGAAATCAAAGTCTGATTGAGAATGAAGAAGGAAGAAGATCAAGTTTCAACAAAGATCAGTAGTAAGGTTCAAATCTAAGGTTTTCTCCAGGTTTCATGAGAAAGGAAGTAATCTAAGGGCTGTTGTCCACCATCTTTAGTCAAGGTAATTTTTTGATCTATCTATTGATTATTTTTTAATTTGGTTTGATCATGGAGAACAACGGATTGAAGGTAGAATTTGAGAAGTTTGACGAAAAGGGATGTAACATCCCGAACTAGAAAAAAATAGAGAATTACAAGATTTTTATTCAAGTATGTATGGTATTGATATCTTAAAAGATATTCAAAGTAATATTAGTAGGTGTAATAGTTTTGAAGCATGAATTATGATTGTTTGGCATTGCGAGTCCTAAGAATTTTCTAAGTCAGAAAGCTAGCACCCATATTGGGAGGTATATGAAATATGTATTTTTTATTGGAAAATATGCAGGGTTTCATGCATGAATTTCAAAATATTTTTAAAAAATAACGCAGCAGAACATGCAGATTAAATCATTTAATCTACAAATACATGTAATCTACAAATATGCAGGATTGATCAGATCTGATTGGATCTGAACATAGAGATCTAATATTAAAAGTTAAAAATAAAATTAAATTAGATTTAATTTTAAGTATCTGATTTGATAATCTAATTACCCTACGATGATCCTGTTGATTCCTAAGATTCTGGAAGGAGCCATGCATGTGCCTGGCCTCTACTGATGTCCACTCGGGTAGGATCTGAATGTCTTCTCCTCATGAATCTCTCTTCCAAAAATTAGATCTAGATCTAATTTGAAAGGCCTTCAAAATGACTTCCAAGGGCAGCCTGTTCGTCTCACGAATACCGTCGCATAGATGCTAAATCATATGCCAAAAACCTTAGACCTTCAACTCAGATTTATGTCTAACCTTTTAGGCATGTAGAAGAGAGGGAGAGAAAGGATAAAGTGGGTGTAGATATTAGAGAAAAGGCTGCTTTAGGTGTAGAAAAAATAAATTTTTGTTGAGGCAATTTCATGAGAAGAGTTCTTATACAAGATATAGCACCATAAAGAGTCCCTTTTTGACCAAAAATCTTATTAATTCAACCATTGGGAATCCTAGACCTGATCTACACAAAAACCCCAAGATCTCATTTGGTTTTGATGCCAGAAATCCATCTGGAAGGTGGCAGCATGAAAGGATAAGAAGAGTCCATGTGTGTCTAGGACTCTTCCCTCAAGAGTCTAATCCAAATCAAACTCTATCAAAACCTAGTCTAGGAACCTCCAAAAATAATGAAATTTTGCACACCCAAAGTATAGATCGTTCCCTATCAAATATCCAAAAATTATAACAAAATAGTTTCTAAAAAATTTTCTAAAATTCTCTGATCATATTGAAGGAAAATCCTTATTTTTTGGGGTCAGGTTCGTTCAGATCTGATTTGATCGAGAGGCATATCTCAAAAATTACCTCTTAGATCCTGATCAAATCTGACACTTTTCAGATCTAATTTTATGATCTGATAAATAAGAAAATAAAACTAAATTAATTTTGAATTAATTTTACCTTGATTCTGGGTAATCTGATTATCCATTGATGATCCTATCGAAGCCCTGAGGTTCTTGATCTAGCCATGCAAGCGCCTGGCCTCTACCAGTATTCACTCAGGCTGGATTTAGAGATCTTCTTCTTCTCTTCCTTTTTTCTAAAAATTAGATCTAGATCTGATTTGAAAGGTCTTCAAAGCTTCTTCTGAAGATCTCCCGTCGTCTCTGCAGCAGTGCTGCCTTCTTCCTTTTTCGTCAGCCTTTCCTTGTCCAACTCACACAAATTCGAAGGCCCAACTTCCTTGGGCATGGAGAGGAGAGAGAGGGCAAGATGGTGGCATGGAGAAGGAAGTGGGGCAGCCTTGGGGCATGGCTTGAAAGAGGAGTTCTCAAAATTGGGTGCAAATAGGATCTTTTTATAGACTCTACTGCACCATGCAGTGCTGCATCACCCCGGTCAATCACGTTGCTTCATACAATCAGATCTAAATCTGATTGATGGAATGACATCACCTAATCCAATCAGATGAGAGACCCATAGGTTCATTCTTAGATGGTGCCTAAGACTGGTCAAAGTAGATACCCAAGGGCCACCTAAGTAGAAACCAAGAAGCAACCTGGAGTCCCATCCATATGGGACTCCTACATTCCTATCCATGGGCGCACGCCATCCTAGGCATGCACCCCTTTCTTTCCAATTTTCAGAGAGGGGACAAGTCCCTATCTGCTCTCCAATAAGTGCATGACACATGGGCAGATGTCCAAGTGTCAAAGGTCAACATTTGACCAAATCAAAGTACAAGAATTAGCAGGTGATGGAAAATGGTAGGTGTTGTCTCAAATTTATCTCATAAATTAAGACAATCCTTTTCTAACTTGGACAAACTTTAGTTAGACTAGGTAAAGGTACCTGAATGAACACAAACTCATTTGACTCAGTCAAGATAACTTTTATAATAGAAAAAGGAGAACGTTAGGCTCAATCGTGTGCTAGTACGATTTCTTTGAACCTAATTAAATCTTATTCAAATCAATTGAGCTGGATTAGTCCAATTGATGATATCCAGATCCAAACCCTTGTTTGTGTGATCCAGTTAGGTTCAGTTCTGTATGGTAATGCGATATGTCATGATCTCCATCATCGATATCATCGAAACTCCATTCGATGGATCAGAACTCTTCTGATTCAGACAACTTAGAATGATCGATCATCTAAATCATTCTAATTGCCCCCAAAATCCACCGATGACACCTAGCAACATATGGTGGCAATCCATCAAAATTGAAATTGAACCTCTCGATGTAGCTACTTATGTGATTAAGTTCTTCCATATTGAGCCCCGATCAGATTAGGGTTAAGGTGAACTCGTCAAACCCTAATTTCTATCATATGATTTAATCATTCGATTCAAGTATGTTGTGAAAACTTTAATAGGAACTCTTTCTATTATTTCACTCTCTACCATGGCCATGGGCTTGTGGACTTGATTCTTATGATCATCATAGAGCTGCTACTCATCCATCGAGGTAGATAGATTCCATCTTGGTGCAATCCAATTCCTACAATGAACATGCTATAGCCAACATACACCTTAGGATTCTAAATGGTTAGAAGATCGAGTCATGGTGTAGTCAAACTATAACACCCTCAAGGTGAACTGTCGATGCACCATAGGTCAAAGAACCAGACGCACCACTGCAGTATTGAGTCAGTCATCGACGAGAAGGTAGACTTTCTTATGACTACTCGAGGTGGTCACGCTCAATGCTCTTGTTCTCTAACGAGTACCTATACTCTCGCTCTGGTGTCTCTAGATCGTAGACTTAAGACTCATCTATCACAAAAAAATGATTGTACACTAACCTTCTGGATCAATCCCATCCTCATGATGATCCTACGATCAGGAGCATTTTATGAGTTAATAATGAAAATTCTTGTCTTAAATTTTCAACTCTTAAAAATAAGAATTATCGTTACCATTAACTCAAAGGATGTATCACAGACACTAAATACACGTATGTGATAGAAAATAATCTATTTTATTATTTATAGTCAAAATTATAATTTTGCCCTTAGAAATGTATTAAAGTGTTAGCCAATTCTGGCTTCTAGGGCACATATATCTAACAAACTCTTACTTAATCTAAAGCTAATTGGTTACAAATCTAAGTCCCATCTTCTCAAGGTGGGCTTTGGTCTTCTACTGGCCCAATGGCTTTGTAAGTGGGTCCATCGCATTATCTATGGAGTTGGCTCTCTTGACCTCGACGTAACCCTTCTCGAGGTAATCGCAGATGAGGTGGTATCGCCACTTGATGTGCTTGGATTTTTGATGAGACCTCGGCTCCTTAGCAAGGGCTATGGCACCATTGTTGTCGTAGTACAGAGGAATGGCATCTGATGAAATCACTTCGATCTCCGAGGCAAACTTTTTATACTAGAATGCTTCCTTCGCAGCTTCTGATGCAGCGATATATTCTGCTTCCATGGTAGAATCTGCTATCACTGTCTATTTGGAACTTTTCCAACGGACAGCTCCACCATTACACAAAAATAGACTTTCAGATATCGACTTTCGATCATCTACATCGGACATAAAGTCCCAATATGTATACCCTTGGACTTGGAATTCTCCATTACCAAAGATCAGTAACATATCCTTAGTTCTTCTCAAGTACTTAAGGATACATTTCACAGAAGTCCAGTGTTCTTCACTTGGATTCGACTGATATCCACTCGTGACACTCATGGCATGGGCTATATCAGGTCGTGTACATAATATAGCATACATGAGGCTCCCTATTGCTAAAGCATAAGGGATCTTGCTCATGCGTTCTATTTCCTCAGGTGTGCTAGGGCACATCTTCTTGGAAAGATGAATGCTATGCCTGAAGGATACTAAACCCCTCTTAGAGTTTTTCATACTAAACCTCTTTAGTACTTCCTCTATGTACATCTTCTATGAAAGTCTTAGCATCCTATTTGGTCTATCTCTATAGACCTTAATTCTTAGAATAAAGGATGTTTCTCCTATGTCTTTCATGGAAAATTCTTTAGATAACCACATTTTAACTATGGTCAACATGAGAATATCATTTTCGATAAGGAGAATATCATCCATGTACAAAACGAGGAAGATAACAGCGCTCCCACTGACCATTTTGAAGACACATGGCTCCTCCTTATTTTTGATGAAACCAAACATTTTGATCACATCATTAAAACCAGTATTCCAGCTCCGGGATGCTTGCTTAAGTCCATATATAGACCTTTGTAGCTTGCAAACCTCATGATCATCATCACTGGATGTAAAACCTAGCGGTTGTTCCATATAGATATCTTCCTCAAGATATCCATTTAAGAATGCCATTTTCACATTCATTTACTATATTTCATAATTGAAATAGGCTGCAATAGCAAGCAATGTGCCAATGGATTTTAGCATAGCTACTAGCAAAAAGGTATCTTGATAGTCAATACCTTTATGTTGACTGTAACCTTTTGCCACTAATCTAGCCTTGAATGTCTCCATATTCCCATCTACACTAGTCTTTCTCTTGAAGATCCATTTACACCTAATAGGTACTATATCTTCTGGTGGATCTACCAAGGTTCAGACTTGGTTTGAGTGCATCGAGTCAATTTCTAACTTCATTGCCTCTAACCATTTCTCGGAGTCGATATCTAATATCGCCTCATTATAGGTTTTGGGATCATCACCATGAACCCCATTACCTATGAGGAACATTTCCTCTACATCTTCTGAAATAGTACCTAAGTACCTTTCAGCAGGATGGAAAATTCTTTTCGATCTACGAGGTGGAGGAGGTAGTGTATGAATTAGCTTAACCTGATTTGGTTCCATTTGGTCCTTAGCTCATTGCTCTTGTGAGACTTTCTCATCGAGCTTGACCTGCTTTCCAATGCCACTATCTTGAATAAACTATTTTTCAAGAAAGATGGCATGTCGACTCACAATCACATTGTGATCTTCTGGAATGTAGAAATAATATCTTAATGACTCTTTAGGATATCCTATGAATCAAGCTCTAAAGGACCTAAAGTCTAACTTGTCCGCTTGTTGTCTTTTGACATGAGCTGAACAATCCCAAATTTTGAGATGACTCAGACTTGGTTTCTTACCATGCTATATCTCATACGGTGTGGTAGGAATGATTTTAGAAGGAACCCTATTCAGTAAGTATATTGTAGTTAACAAACAGTATCCTCAAAGAAAATCAGGGAGGTTTGTGAAGCTCATCATGGATTGGACCATATCTAATAGGATTCGATTCCTCCATTCTGAAACTCCATTGAGTTGAGGTATTCCTAGTGGAGACCATTGAGAGACTATGCCATTTTCTTTGAGATAGTCCAGGAATTCTCGACTAAGGTATTCACCTCTTCGATCTGATTGAAGAACCTTAATGGATTTTCCAATTTGCTTTTCTATTTCATGTCTGAATTCTGTGAACTTTTCAAACGCTTCAGACTTGTGTCTCATAAGATACACATATCCATATGTAGATAAATCATCGATAAAGGTTATAAAGTAGACTAAGTTGCCTCTAGCTGGCACACCAAATGGGCTGCACACATCTATATGTACTAGGGTAAGAAGATCCATGGCCCTTTCCCCATATCCTACAAAAGGAAGCTTGGTCATTTGGCCATGAAGATAGGATTCACAAATTGGATATGACTCGGAAGTCAATGGACTCAATAGCCTAGTTTTCTCCAATTTGTTAACCATATCTTCTGCTATATGACCAAATCTTAGGTGCCATAGATACCTATCATTAGGACTATCCCTAGGATGTTTTGATTTTATGGCATTTACATTTTGCTCAAATTTAAAAATAGATACATCAACATATAACTGATAAAGACCGTTAATAAGAAAACCATTTACAATTTTATTTCTTTCATAAAGAATGTTACAATGGTCCTTAAGAAAACTAATTACATAGCCTTCTAATGCAAGATAAGAAACAGAAATCAAATTCCTACTTGCTGTACGCATATAATAACAGTCTTTTAATACTAAGTCTAAACCAGATGGTAGTCAAAGAGGGTATGTTCCCACGGCCACGGCAGCAACCCTTGCTCCATTTTCAATGCGTAGGATCATCTTACCATCCCTCAACCTCCTGCTATCCTCAAGATCCTACATAGAAGTGCATAAGTGAGCACTAGAACCAGAGTCCAGCACCCAACTGGATGTAGAAGAAATCGTAAGGTTAGACTCAATAACGAGCATACCTCTAGAAGGATCTGCCTCCTTCTTCTTTAGGGTGGCCGGTAAGTAGGGCAGTTCTGCTTTCAGTGGCCATCATTGTTGCAATGAAAATACTTTTCTTTGTCAGCGGCCTTCTTCTTCAGCTCTGCCTTTTTCTTCTTTCCTCCTTCCACCTTCTGCTTTTTCGTAGATTTTTTCTTCTTTCCAAAAGATTTTCTCTTTGAAGAAGTCCATTCCATAGCAAGTACTGAGCCTTTAGAACCTTTCATGGAAAGCTCAGCGGTAACCAGCATGTTCATAAGTTCGGCCAAGGAGTTTTGAAGTTTATGCATATGGTAGTTCATGATGAACTGCCCAAATGCATCAGTCAAGGATTGCAGAATTATGTCATTCTGTAGATCCAAGTCCAACCTCACTCCGAGCTTCTCAAGCTCTTTCAAGTCCTTGATCATCATCAGACAATGATCTTGGACTGACTGCCCATCATGCATCTTAGCCTTGAATAGTCATTTAGTGACTTGATACTTGGCTGCGTGACTCTGTTCACCAAACATCTCTTGTAGGTGAGCCAACATTTGGCGAGTAGTTTTGATATCTTCATGTTGGTGCTGAAGTTCATCAGACATCGAGCCCAACATGTAGTATCTGGCCTTATTATCTTCGTCAGTCCACTTATCTAGAGATGCTCTTTATTCAGCGGATGGACGAGCTGGTAAGGTGGGAGGATCCTGGTCCAATACATGAGTTAACTTCTTGGAACCCAAAATAATTTTGAAGTTTTTGAGCCAATCCTTATAATTTGGTTCGGTCTGTCTATGGATGTCTAGGATTCATGTTAGTGGGTTGGATGCAGATATTTTTCTATAGAGAGTCAAAGTTTCTAGTTAGATATTACAATTAAGACTTAATCAATTTGTTTAAAAATTTTATTTTTAAACAAATTAGCTCTCACTATTTTCTTGGATCCCTACACTCCCTCTGTAGAGATGCAAAAATCTCCATGATTACTGATTTCTAGTGGGTGGTGCGGTCCCACCGAGTTACTCATCACCTCACCTAACAGTTATTGGTGATGGGTTAGCTAATGGGTGAACAACTCTTGTTCAATGATTCTCTAATCATGGTGCACCCAAACTTGATCTCTAATTCATAAATCTCATCATGTCCAGAATATTGATCCACTCCTTAGTTAAGTCAGACCCATCATTTGCACAAATTAGATTTAGTTAAGTCAGACCCATCATTTGCACAAATTAGATTCCTAATTGAGTCTTTCACCGTATCTGAAATATTGAGTCCAATTCATCCTTCAGTTCATAGCATCCGATGCCTAATAGACATGGTTGCATCATTTCGATGCAACTAAGCCACTATAACCAGTCGAGAACAATCAACCCCGAGAAGGGCCCTTATATCTACAATGGTGGAAGACCTTAGAATTAATCTTTTCTTAGGAAGATTTGATTTAGGTCTTATTAAACTAGACCTGACATAGTCATAACCATTATGACTAACCTAGTGGCATGGGTTAGCTCGGATTATTGACCACCATAGATCAGAACTGAGTCAACAAACATGGCCAGGTAAGTGAGATCGGTAGAAAGGATATGCCATTAACTCGACAAGAATGCATTCGAGTCGAGTAGCTCCTAATTAAAAATCAGTCGGTCATATCTGCCAAACTTATCTTAGACACCAAATTGTTGAGATAGAACCAATCAGATTAGCCTACAATTCAGACTCTAACCACTGAGCCTAATTAGGTCTTAGCTTGATCGATCACATTCGTGACTCGATCCTAACCCAGACTTAATCCTATTAGGCTGGTCAATTTAAGCATTGTTGATCCCATCTAACCAACTCTTGATTCAGTTTGATCAACTGCTAGACCTAATTGAGCTACCCAAGCCCGAACCCAGATTTATGAATATGTCTTAGATCTGAAATTCTCAATTTTAGATCTAATTGATATTTCATAAACTTAATTCTTAATTAAGTTATGGTTCTTAAACAAAACATGTAAATAAGATCCTAGGGTTTCAGGATCTATGGTTTTGTAGAAAGTAAGTTTTCAATTTTTGATTAAGGACGAATGCGCAGCACCCCTACACATCATAAGAACACCCCATCGAATGGGAGGAGAGGGTCTTTAAGCCCTACTTTTTTCTTATGACCGGAAGGCCAAGGGGAATGCCTTAATCAGAAAAACAACTAATCTACAAAAACTAATTAGATCTAAGCATATATCTCATATAAAAAATAGATCTAATTAAAATATATTTTGTATATATCACATATATCATGCATGCATATTTTTTAGATCTAAATTATCTCATAATCATCTAAAAAATTAAATTTAAATTTGATCTTATCAAATAAAATTTAATCTAGACCTATTTGCAGAACTATTCTACAACTAGTCTAAACATGCAACAATCATATCTCATATGAACGAATTAAATTTAATTTATTTTTTATTTTCAGATCTGATTATAATATTTATAATATTAGAAAATAGAAAATAAATAGATCTAAAAATCATATTTAATCAAATAAAAAATATGATTATACTAGACTACACATAGAATAATTCTATACCTAGTCTAGTTATGTATCTCATACATATTAGATCTAGATTAATTAATTTTAATTTTTTATTTTTCTAATTTTAGATCTAATCATATCTCATGTGATATCTAAAATTACTAATTAATCAGATTAAATTAGATCTAAAAGAAATTTATAGGAACCTGGCTCTGATATCAGTTGAAGAAAAATCCTGATTTCCTAGGGTCAGGTTCGTTCAGATCTGATTGGATCGAGAGGCATATTTCAAAAATTATCTCTTAGATTCTAATTAGATCTAACACTTTTCAGATCTAATTTTATAATCTAATAAATAAAAAAATTAAATTAAATTAATTTTACCTTGATTCTGGGTAATCTGATTATCCATTGATGATCCTGCCGAAGCCCTGAGGTTCTGGATCTAGCCACGCAAGTGCCTGGCCTCTATCGGTATCCACTCAGCCTGGATCTAGAGATCTTCTCCTTTTCTTTCTTTTCTCCAAAAATTAGATGTAAATCTGATTTGAAAGGTCTTCAAAACTTCTTCTGAAGATCACCCATCATCTCTGCAGTAGTGCTGCCGTCTTCCTTTTTCGTCAGCCTTTCCTTGCCTGACTCGCACTAATCTGAAAGCCCAACTTCCTTGGGCGTGGAGAGGAGAGAGAGGGCCAGATGGTGTCATGGGGAAGGGAGAGGGGTAGCCTTGGGGCATGTCTTGGAAGAGGAGTTCTCAAAAGAGGGTGCAGATAGGGTCTTTTTATAGACTCTACTGCGCCATGCAGTGCTGCATCACCCTGGCCAATCATGTTGCTTCGTGCAATTAGATCTAAATCTGATTGGTGGGATGACATCACCTGATCCAATCAGATGAGAGATCCATAGGTTCATTCTTAGATGGCATCTAAGACTGGTCAAAGTAGATACCCAAGGGCCACCTAAGTAGAAATCAAGAAGCAACCTGGAGTCCCATCCGCATGGGACTCCAGCGTCCCTATCCATGGGCTCACGTCATGAAGGAAAATCTTGATTTTTTGGATCAGGTTCGTTCAGATCTAATCGGATCAAGAGATATATTTCAAAATTTTTTTTCTTTGATCCTAATCAGATCTGAGATATTTCAGATCTAATCCTTATTATTCTAATAATAAAAATAAAATCTAAATAAATTTAATTTAATTTAATTTATCTTGATGTAAGATAATCCTATTATCCGTTGGTGATCCTATAAGTAGCGGAAGGTTCTAGATCTAGCCACGCAAGTGCCTAGCCTCTACCGGTATCCACTTGGGCTAGATCTGGAGATCCTCTTCTTCTCTATCACATCTCCAAAAATTAGATCTGGATCTGATCTGGAGGATCTTTAAAACATCTTTTGAAGATCAGCAGTTGTCCTTTGTAGCAGTGCGGCCTTCTAGCTTTCAGTCGCCTTTCTCTCGCCTGGATTGCACCAACCAAGAACCTAAATTCCTTTTGGATGTGGAGAGCAGAGGGAGAACTTCATACGGAGGAGGAAGAGGGAGGAGGCCTTGGGTGTGGAGAACTCTTTTTCAGATTTCAGATATTCCTTGAGTTTGGCATAGGGTCGTATTTATAGACTAAGCGTGATCCAACTCCTCTTCTTCCTAACCAATCATAATCCTTTGTGAAATCAGATCTAAATCTGATTGGTGGAAATAGAGTTCCTTGGATTCCTCTTTGGATGGCACCTAAGACCAGTCAAACTTGGTTCTTAGGAGAACTCTAATCGAAATCCAAAAAGGAGATGGAGTTCCTGTCCAACAGGAACTCTTGGGAGCCTCCTGCTTGGGCACACGCCAAGGGTGGCATGCGCCCTCCTCCTTGCTAGGTTCTGGTAGGAGGACAGGTCCCCACCAGCTCTCCAACAGGTGCGTGACACGTGGACAGAGGTTAAAGTGTCAATGGTCAACATTTGACCAGTCAAAGGTCAACTTTTGACCAAAGTCAAAGGACGAGAAATGGCAGATGACCAAAAATGGTAGGTATTGTCTTACAAAATAATACAGCCCTTTCTGATTTGGATAAGCTCCAGTCAGACCAAGTGAATCCTCTGATTGAGCACAAACTCCTTTGGCTCATTAAGGACAATTATTTATGATAGTAAAAGAAGAACGTTAGGTTCAATCGAGTGCTAGCACGATTTTCTTGAACCTAATTGAATCTTATTCGAATCAATTGAACTGGATTAGTTCAATTGATGATCACCAGATTCAAACCCTTGTTTGTGTGACCTAGTTAGGTTTAGTTCTGTATGGTAATGGGATATGTCATGATCTCTATCATCGACATCATCAAAACTCCTTTCGATGGATCAGAACTCTTCTGATTCGAACAGCTAGAATGATCGATCATCTAAATCATTCTAATTGCTCCCAAAATCCACCAGTGACACCTAGCAGTATATGGTGGCAACCCATCAGAGCTGAATGCAAACCTCTTGGTGCAGCTACCTGTGTGATTAAGTTCTTCTATCTTGAGCCCCGATCAGATTAGGGTTAAGGTGAACTCGTCAAACCCTAGTCTCTGTCATATGATGTAATCATTCGATTCAAGTCCGATGTGAAAATCTAAATAGAAACTCTTTCTATTATTTCACTCTGCCATGGCCATGGGCTTCTGGACTTGATTCTCATGATCATCACAGGGCTGCTCCTCTACCACCGAGGTAGATAGATTCCATCTTGATGCGATCCAGTTCCTATAATGAACATGCTATAGCCAACATACACCTCAGGTTCCATATGGCTAGGAGATCGAGTTATGGTGTAGTCAAACTATAACACCCTCAAGGTGAACTATCGATGCATCTCAAATCAAAGAACCAGACACACCACTGCAGCATCGAGTCAGTCATTGACGAGAAGGTAGACTTCCTAATGACTACTCGAGGTGGTCACGCTCAGTGCCCTCATTCTCTAACGAGTACCTATACTCTCGCTCTGGTGTCTCCACACCGTAGACTCAAGACTCATCTACTAAAGAGAAGCGATTGTACACCAACCTTCCGGATCAATCACCATCCTCATGATGATCCTATGGTCGAGAGCATTTTATGAGTTAATAATGATTATTCATGTCTTAAATTTTCAACTCTTGAAAATATGAATTATCATTACCATTAACTCAAAGGATGTATCACAGACACTAAATACACATATGTGATAGAAAATATCCCATTTTATTGATTATAGTCAAAATTACAATTTTGCCCCTAGAAGTGTATTACAAGTGTCAGCCAATTCTGGCTTCTAGGGCACATATATCTAATAATCTCCCACTTATCCTAAAGCCAATTGGCTACAAGTCTAAGTTCCATCTTCTCAAGGTGGGCTTCGATCTTCTGCTGGCCCAACGGCTTTGTAAGTGGGTCTGCCACATTGTCTGTGGAGTCAACTCTCTTAACCTCGACGTAATCCTTCTCGAGGTAATCGTGGATGAGATGGTATCACCGCTCAATGTGCTTGGATTTCTGGTGAGACCTTGGCTCCTTAGCAAGGGATATGGCGCCATTATTGTCACAGTATAGAGGAATGGCATCTGATGGCATTACTCCAATTTTTGCAGCAAACTTCTTATACCAGAATGCTTCCTTCATAGCCTCTGATGCAACGATATATTCTGCTTCTATGGTGGAATCTGCTATCATGGTTTGCTTGAAACTCTTCCAGCTGACAGCACCACCATTGCACACAAACAGACTCCCAGATGTCGACTTTCGATCATCTACATCGAACATGAAATCCGAGTCTATGTATCCCTGGACTTGGAGTTCTCCGTTACCAAAGATCAACATCATATCCTTAGTTCTTCTCAAGTACTTAAGGATACATTTCACAGAAGTCTAATGTTCTTCATCTGGATTTGATTGATATCTGCTTGTGATACTCACAGCATGGGCTATATCAGGTCGTGTACATGGCAAATGGACGTGAAAACAAACATTGTTGAATAGATATGTTGAGGAAGATATCTATATGGAATAGCCGCTAGGTTTCAGATCCAGTGATACTGATCATAAGATTTGCAAGCTGCAAAGGTCCATATATGGACTTAAGCAAGCATCTCAGAGCTGAAACACTCATTTCAATGATGTGATCAAAATGTTTGGTTTCATTAAAAATGAAGAAGAACTGTGAGTCTTCAAAAAGGTCAATGGGAGTGCTGTTGTCTTCCTCGTATTGTTCGTCGATGCAATCCTCCTTATTGGGATTGATATTTCCATGATGACAATAGTCAAATTATGGTTGTCCAAGGAATTCTCCATGAAAGACCTAGGTGAAGCATCCTTTATTCTAGGAATTAAGGTCTATAGGGATAGACCAAATAGGATTCTAGGACTTTCACAGAAGATATACATAAAGGAAGTACTAAAATGGTTTAGTATGGAAAACTCTAAGAGGGGATTAATACCCTTTAGACATGGTATTCATCTTTCCAAAATGATGTGCCCTAGCACATCTGAGGAAATAGAATGCATGAGCAAGGATCCCTTATGCTTCTGCAATAGGGAGCCTCATGTATTGCCAT
>QRFJ01007475.1:0-38725 GCA_006176705.1 Cocos nucifera
TTGCAGGGTCTTGGGATAGCAGAAGGCTGGGGATGGAGTCATAGACTCGCGTTGGTAATGGAGCAGAGTGCTGCGTAGCCATGGCGAACATTACCCTCTTCGATTACAATCTGGTTTAGGACTTAGTTTTGAAAGAGTGTTATTTTTGCTTGCGCCAGCAGGCATTTGATTTATGTTTGCTTGCCAAGAGGTTATGTGTCACATTCTTTAAGGACCATTGTTTTATAACATTCTTTATGAAGAAAGAACATTGCAATGATTTCCTTATTAATGGTCTTTATCGCTACATATTGATTGTCTGTTGCTAACTATCGAGCAAACGGTGAAATGCCAACCGAACAGGGACTAGTCCACGACCAGAATCTATGCACTTGAGATCTAGGTCCATATAGCAGAAGATAGGTCAACATTGCAGAGGAAGAATTGGCTAATCATTCGCAGTCACATTGACTCCGAGTTATGCCAACTTGTGATCTGTCGTCCAGCAATGCTAAGACTCCCTTGGTTGGACATGGGGAGAGGGCCAACAATCTCCTTGCCCTAGTACATAAGATGTTGAGGCCATTTGAATGTAGCCGGGAGAGGCATTTTGTCTACTTATTACCTTTATAATGATATGTCTATGGTTTATGGTATGCTGTATCTATGAGACAACAAGTGTCTGAGCCTTTGAAAGTTGCAAAGATTCAGGTGAGTAGAAACAACAAGGAAATCCATTAAGTTTTCGATCAGATCGGGACGTGATACCTTGCAGGAATTCTAGGGATTCTCGGTATGGCTAGTCTGCAATGGCTCCAGCAGGAATGCCTCACCTCCAATTGGGATTTCAGAAATGGAGAATCGGACTCGTATTTAGATATGGTTCGATCCATGTATGAGCTTCAAACTACCCTGATTTCCTTTGGGGACTCATGTTCGGTTTAACTTTCAATCTATTTTACTGAAGGGTTCCTCTAAACCGTTCATCCACACCGTATGAATATGGCCCGTAAGACCAAGTCTGATGTCATCTCAGTTTGGGGTTGTCCCGACTATGTTCAATAAGACCAGGACAAGTTAAGATTTAGGTCCTCAGGCTGATTCTAGGATCTAAGATCATTAGGTTACTATTTCAACATTCTAGAACAAGACACCCACGTGTGATTTTGGTCGAATGCATTTATCTGAAAATTAGGTTTATTCAGATGCAGCATGTGGAAGGCAGATCAACTTTGTGAGAAGTCTCCAGCGACCATCGCTAAGGACCAAGTGGAACAATCAGGTTTGAGCTTAGAACCTTACTCCTCCACCTCGTAATCGTGGAAAGAGTGTTTCCTCCCCCTAAACACTTAGGTATTGTTTCAGAGATGTAGAGGAAATGTTCGCTGTGGTATTGAGGCTCCATGGAGTGATTCCAAAACTTACACGAGGCGATACAGATTGACTCGAGAAATGGTAGAGGCAATGAGTCAGGAAATTGTCGTGCAATCAACCAAGTCTGGACTTTGGTAATCACAGAGGTTAGTACCTTTGATGTAAATGGATCTTTCAACGAGAAGATTTGGCTGCAGGTGGATTGGAGACTTCAGGTAGATTGGTGGCAAAGGTTATAGTCAATGCGAAGGCATGACTTCATGGTAACCATTTTGCCCCAGAGTATGCCTAATCCATCCGCCTTGCTTGCTGTCTTCAGCCTATTTTCGATTATGAATTATGGCAAATGGACGTGAATGGATTTTAATGGATATTTGAAGAATATATTATTTGGATCAGCGCTAGCTTTCACAGTCGTGATACTGATCATAAGGTATGCAAGTGCAGAAGGGCCATATATGACTTAAGCAGATTCAGAGTGAACCATCTTTCATGATGTGATCAAAGTTTTGGTATTCATCAAAAATGAAAGCAGAACATGTTGTTTGCAAAAGGGTCAGTGGGAGCACTGTTGTGTCTTCCTCGTATTGACGTGGATGAATCCCTATTGGGAATGATATTCCCATGGCTGATTCAGTCAGTGGTGGTTGGTCCAAGATTTCTCTGAAAGACCTAGGTGAGCTCTTATTTTGATTAAGGTCTATGGGGATTAGACCGAATACGGATGCTGACTTTATAGAGATGTATAGAGAAAGTACGAAAGAGGTTTAGTAGTGGAACACCTCTTAAGAAGGGATTAAGTACATTCAGAATGGGTATTAGCTTTCCACGAAGATGTGCCCAGACACTGAGGAATAGAACGCATGAGCCAAGATCCCTATGCTTATGCAATAGGGAGCTTCATGTATGGCAATGCTTGTACACGGCCTATATAGCCATGCTGTGAGTGTCCAAGCGAATATCAGTCAAATACCAGGTAGAAGAACACTGGACTCTGTGAATGTTCCTTAAGGTATTGGAAGAACTAAGGATATGATGCTGTCTTGGTAACGGAGATCCTGCAGGGTTACACGATTGACTTCTGTCCGATATTATAGATGATCGAGTCGACATCTGGAGACTATTTGTGCTGAAGGTTTTAGAAACGGTGATTACACCTCTCCGCAATTACCTCGAGACGGGTTCTGTCGGACGGGGTCGGGCGTCAACTCACTAGATACTGTGGAGATTCCACTTAAAATCCCATTGGGCTAGCAGAAAGATCGAAGCACCTTGGGAGATGGGCTATAGAACTTGTAGCATTGGCTTTAGGACAAGTAGGAGGATTGTTGAGTATTATGGTGCCCGTAGAAGCCAGATTGGGACATTGTAATCACTTCTAGAGCAAATTGTAAGTTTTGACTCAAAATCAATAATGGTATTTTCTATCACATATCGTGTATTTAGTGTCTGTATACATCCTTTGAGGTTAATGGTAATGATATCATATTCAAGATTGAAATTTAAGCATGATTCGTTATTAATCTACATTGCTCTGACCAGGTCTCCAGCGGATGGTGATGGATCAGGAAAGGATTGGGTGTACAATCCTTTCTTTTGTAGATTGAATCTTGGTCCTACGGTGTGGAGCATAGAGCGAGGAGTACAAGTACTGTTAGAACACGAGGGCACTGGTGTGAACCACTGAGTGTCATTAGGGGTCTACCTTGCTCGTCAATGACTGACGGAGCGTGCAGTAGTTATGGTCTGGTTCTTTGGACTTGAGTGCCATTGGCAGTTTTACTTGAGGTGTTATTAGTTTGACTACACATTACTCGGCGTCTCTAGCATATGGAACCCTAGGTGTATCGTTGCAATGACTGTTTTATTGTCTAAACTGGATTGCTTTGAAGTGGATCTTCTACTCAGTGGTAGAGGTTTAGCCGCTATCTGTCCTGGATAAGTCCGTCATGCTGTATGAGTGGAAATATAGAAAGAGTTTCTTATTACTTTCACATTGGGATCAATCGACATGATAATCATATGCAAGGACTAGGTTTGCGAGTTCCACCTTAACCTAATCTGATCGAGGCTCAGATAGAGAACTGAACACAACGGTAGTGCACCCAAGAGGTGCATCGCTCGATGGGTTGCCACCATTTACTGCTAGGTGTCACGGTCGATTTTGGAGCAATTGAATGATTTAGATGGATCGGTCTTCTAGCTGTTCGAGTAGAGAGTTCTGACATCGAAGGAGTTTCGATGATGTCGATGATAGAGAATGACTAGTCCTTACATATCAAATGAACCTACTGGGTCACACATAAGGGTTTGATCTGAGTGATCATCAATTGCATGATCTGTTCTTGATGCTTGAATGGATTTCTTAGGTTAAGGAAATGTTGCTGCACTGAATTGAAAACTAACGTTCTTCTTTTGTATAGAATAAGTTGTTCCTTGTTGGCAAAAGGAGTTGTGCTCAAAGAGCCTCTATGGCTTGACCAGTGGGTTGTCAAGTCAGAAGGTTGTCTTATTTGTAAGCGCTGCATTTTGGTCACCTGCCGATTTCTTGTTACTTTGACTTTGTCAAATCTATCTTTGCTGGTCAAATATTGACGTTGACCACTTGACTTTTGACAACAGTGTCTGAAATAGTGTGGAGAGCTGGGGGGGCCTTTGTCCCCTGCCAACCTAGCCAAGGAGAAGGGCCGCACGCCACCGTAGGGTGTGGCCCAAGTTGGAGGTCCGAGGATCCTTATGGCAGGATCCTCTCCTTTTTGGTCAATTAGGTTCTTCTAATAACCAACTTTGACTGGTCTTAGGCGCCCTCTAGGAGGATTCTAGTAGGTCTCTTTCCCACCCCAATCAGTTTAGACTGATTTCACAATTAGGGTTGTGATTGAGTTTGGGAGGAAGAGGCGGTTGGTCACGCTAGTCTATAATAGACTGCCCCAACTCAGATTCTCAGCAGAGAGCTTCCCCCAATGAGAAACCCGATTGCCCAGGTGCTCTCCCCTCCTCCTCCATGCGAGGTCCTGTTCTCCCCTTGCTCACGTCAAAAGGTGTTTGGACCTTGTGGTGGTAGCGTTCGATCAAAGAAGGCGATCAGATAAGAGGCTTTGGGGCGCTTGCCGCTTAAAGGGGGACCGACTTTTTGCCTTTTCATCTTCAAGGTTTTGAGATCTTTCAGATCAGAGCAGATTTGATTTTTTGGGGTGTGATAGAGAAGGAAGAGGATCTCGATCAACCGAGTTGATACGGTAGATGGCCAGGGGTTTGGTGGTTAGATCTACAACCTTCCGCTGCAAACAGGATCATCAACAGGGTAATAGGATTACCCAGATCAGGTAAATTAAATTTAATTTAATTTATCTTTTAATTTTATTTTATTAAAATAATAACAATCAGATCTAAAACATGTCAAGATCTGATTGTGATCAAGAGAAAAATTTATGAAATATATCTTTTGATCGGATCAGATCTGAACGAACCTGGACCGGGAAATCAGGATTTCCCTTCAGCTCGATAGATGCTGTCGTCCTAATTAACAGCCTATCATTTAGTCATGAACAAATTTTAGGACTAATTGATAAATCCTTTCTTTATCGAAACTAAATAGTCCTAAGAACTTCATCACAACAATGGAGTTCATTAGCAGACATAAACTTATGATGAAAAAAGATGCCAAAATATTTTTTATTAATTAATAAATTAATTATAATATCTCAATCATCAATCGATTGATGATTGGCTTTGGAACATAATTTCCAACATCATCCACACTATCCCATGAATCACGATCAAAAGTCTTGATGTAGAAAATCAGCATAGTATGCTAGTACTGTGCTGATCCATCTTTGACCGTCGATCTGGAACCACCTTCTTCAAATCTTGGACTCTCCAATTTTCATAAGGAAGGAAAAGAGATTTTAAACCTGAGACACCTATCAAAAATCTCTAAAGGAGGAAGGGATCAAAGAAAAACCTAGAAGAAGAACCCTTCTTCTTCTTATTATTTTCTCTCACCTAGACACCTAAATTGGTGTCTATGAAATCCCCATGCCCCAATATTTTTTCTCTCTAATTTTTACATGCCCCAAAGATCTCTTAATGGCTTGGAATCTCACAAAAAATCAGCACAAAATTTATCCTAAATAATTATGTAGGATGGACTACTTGTCTAGGTTGAATAACTAGCAAGAAAATTCCATAAAGGGTGGGACCTGGGGCATGTCAATCTTGTCTTGCAGGTTCGATCAAATTAAAGAGTTTAATTTGATTGTTAATTAGAAAGTGTTCTAGTTGATCAAATCGGGTTAGCATGTTTTGACCTAAATCGATTTGGTTGAATTCTAAACAAATTAGGTCAAATTGCACCCAAATCCACTGCTGGCTAGATGTGGAATCCAATGAGTCACACACAGAGGGAATTGACCAAGATTCTAATTAGATTAGATCATGTTTGCAGAATGAATATGCTAGCATATATCGCAAACCGTAGCACCTAGATTCGAATTAGATTTGAATTGGGTTACAATTTGGGCTAATTAAATTCAATTTAAGCCAAATCAAATTTGTCTAATTAGTTGGGTTGACCCTTGGCTTGCTAACCAAGAGATTGGGTGTCATCTATTAGTAGCCCATGTGCTAGAGACTCTCTTTCTTTGGTGCATGGGATTTGGTCCATGCGCTAGGGACATGTGGTGCATGGATATGTTTTTGATGCCAAAGTCTTCCTTAATTTTTTACATAAATTTTGTTACATGGTTTTAGATGAAGAGAGGGTGTAGAAGAGTCCATTTGCTAATGAATCTCTTTGTTGTTTATCTAGTATTTGGATAACCAAAGAGTTTTTGCCGCCACCTTGGTTGTAGGCGCCTCTTGGACCAAGTCAAATGCTTTTAAGCTTTGACTTTTCCATGCCATCCTTATCTCCATGCCCCATCTGTAATTCGCACACATAACGAGGACCTTTGATGGTCTTGTGATCAGATCATAACCCTTCATAGGTGGCGCCAAGCAAAAATGAAACTACATGATTTTTCAGAAACAACAAAGAATTATTTTTCATAGAATCATTCTGCACGAAGCAACTTTTGGACTTAATTTCTCTTGCTTCCATGTGGCATCATTTTTAGATGGGGGTGAGATCCTTGAATGGGCATGAGATGAGGATAAGGAAGGGCCATGAGAATTTGATGGAAGCACCCCTACGTATGTTATAAATAAGGGTGCGCTCCGAATGTCCAAGGCAATTCAGAACTCTCTCCTTCTTTCTTACATACTCTCCCTAATTGTCCAATTTCTCTCTTCCTTCCCTTGTTAAGACAAAGTCCTATTAAAGGACAAGAGATCTGCTTAGGACAAGGGCTTAGTAAGAGAGTAAAAGAAGACAAGGAGAATAGAAAGAAAGAAAAGCAAATGCAAGAAGGGAGACAACAAGGCTAAGGGAGGTTCTGCCCAAATAGATTTAATTCTTACAATAAGAATTAAATTAAAGAAATCTAATTTTTATTGTGGTGGTTTCTTGATCAAATCCCTATGTGGATCTATGTTGGAGGATGAAATGTGGACACCTAGTCGAACCCTGATGGACTGCTGCTGGCGAACATGGTCAAGTTAGGATTGAGCGATCGGAGGTATGTTCCAATATCCTAATTTATGTTATAAATGCAAATTATATGATTTAAATTCTAATAAGATGGTCCTAGGTTTTGGATTTAGTTTTATGATTTTATAATTTTGCTTTGAAATCTATGCTTTCTTCTGGTACACTAAATCCTACAGGATGGTTGATCAATGATTGAAAATCGTTCTAAGGTTAAACAATCAATACGATTGATGTTTAACTTAGTGCAAATATGGCATGAGGATCGATTAGCAATTTGATTATTAATTAGCTTAATTTGATTAAGTTGAAGGATTGAGATTAAGTCTAATTAAATATTATTTAATTCAATTTGGTTTGAGCTTTATTGGATCAAGTTTAATTAGTTTATTGGATAAGCCAAGTGCAAGAAAGAACTAGTCATAGTTCAACTAGGACTTAGGTCAATCTAATTTTTTAATTTAATTAAAAAATTTAATTTAATTTAATTTAATTTAATTATACTCTTAATTGGATTAAGATCTACTCTAATTAGGTTCAATTAATTTTGATTTAATTGATTAAAAAAACATATTTGACCAAGTCAAATTAGAAGCCACTTGATATCTCACGCCCACCTCATGCTCCCATGCCTATTTTTTAGGATTTTTTCATAGAAAATCCTTTCTCTCAGGTCTTCACACATGCCCACTTGCTTCCCTTCTCTCTCACATGGAATTAAGTTGTGGACCAAGTCAATAAAATGCAAGTTGTTGTGGTTTTGAATTCTTTGTGATAGAATCCTAACAAACCAAAACTCCTCCCATAAGGTGCCGCCCACTTTCTATTTTCTCCTAGAATTTTTGGTGGAAAAAGAAGACTTTTTGTGCAACAAAAAGAGGTGGTCCATGCCAAAGAAAAGGAGGGGGTATCCAAGAGTTGGGCGCCCCTTGTCTTGCCCAATTTAAACATTCCTTGTCTAGGTATTTGATTTTGATAAGGATTCTTCCATAAATGATAGCCCACTCTTCATAACAAACTTCAGATGGCTCGAACAGCTTTCTGACATTCTATTATGAGTTCACTATCATTCTATTATAGGCTTCATCTATATAAGGGGCCATTCAAATGTGTTGTTCTCTCTAAGCTCTCCTCTCTACTCTAATTTTCTTGAGTACTCCATTCTCTTTGGCTAGAAAGCTAACTTGACCATCGGAGCCACCCATCTCCGATCTGAACTTCATTTTATAGGTCTCATTAGTCAAATCATCTTCACCACCTCTAGCATACTCTAGCAGTCGATCATTTTCTACACCAATAGATATAATTTAGATCTGATCTAAATAATTACATTCAAACATCCATAAATACCATGTCAATTGACCTAGGCTTTGATACTGGTGATGGAAAACTTTGTAGGGTTTCATGCATGCTTTTTGAAACTTCTTAAAAAAAATACAAGTAGAAGACTTAGATTTGTCATATTAATCTAATTATGCATACGATCAGATCATTAAACACCTACAAATAAGGATCTATGACATGATATTATGCATGAATAAATCTAAAAAATGAAAGACAAACAGGTATTGATCATATCATTACCGATCAAGATCTAATCTAGCATGTAACAGAGATCAGATCTTCATACCTGGGCATAGGTTGAGAACTTTGCTATTGATTTCATGGATGAGATTATTTTTTGGAGCTGCACAGGATGTCCAGCCTTTACAGGTTGTCCACATGAAGCTCCTACATTGATTAGAGATTCAACGATCGAAGATCTGCACGAGGTGCTAGCTCCTTATAGATCCCTCATGATGGTTGATCTGAATCCTTTTTGTTTAGACTTCTTTGACCATTCAAGAGATGAAGAACCAAAGGAGGATTAAAGAGAGAGACTCTTCCTCTCTTATCCCTCAATGTTATGTGGAAGAGGGAGGATGAAAAGCCCTAGAGAAGAACCCCTTCTTCTCTACTTTCTTTTCTCTCAACAGGACACACCAATGTAATGTCCTAAAGAAACGTCATGCCTCCTTAGAGGATTGTGCCCAAAACCCATTCCTAACACTCTTACTCCACAGTGAATAATCCTTGAAGATTTCACACTAAGACTCCTCTTAAATAGAGAGTTCAAGAAGAATCCTAATCTAGGTCAAATAGCAAGAAAGGAAAGGACAAGGGGAGCAAGTGTAGCGTGCATCAAACTTTTGGGTGCCTCAATTTTTTAGGTGTGGGAACCATAAACACACACACAAATGCTTTCTTTTTATTCCAAAAATCATATCTAAATCTAGTTTAATTAGGTGCCTTGAAGGGATAGAGTTGGAAATATTGAAACTTTATCAAATAGAGTCCTAGGTCAAAATAACTTACCTTATTCGACCTGGTCAATATTCATTTCCAAACCAAATATATGTGGGGCACGTGTGGGACTCCTTAAGCATGATAAATCTCATGTAAAACTCAGAATATATGGATGTTGGGTGTGGGATGTTTGCCACAAAGGAGGGAAGAGAGTCCCAGTCCAACTAGACTCTCTTGTTTTCTTTAGTTAAACAAAATTTTAAACCAATTTAAGTTCGGATTGGTGAAACTTGATTAAGGATGATCCTAGTCCAACTAGGAGCCCATTTAAATCTGATTAAGTCATATTTAAATCTGATTTAAATTTGAAACCAATTATGAATTAGGTGCACATAAGTCCTAATTGAAGAGAAAATTGATCTCTCTTGTAATTAGGTTATCTCATAAACCAATTAAACTTAACCTAATCAAGTTCAGACCAAGCAAATTATATCTAATTTAATTAGACTTGATCTCAGTCCTAGTGCTCAATCAAATTGAATCAATTAGCAATCCAATTGCTTATCAATCCTCCTACAATAGTTGCACTAGATCAATCATCAATCGTATTGATGATTTGATCTTGAAACAATTCATAATGGTTGATCAACCATCCGATTAGATAGAAATCTCTAATGTGATCCTATAGGTTCAAACATAAGTTGATAGCATAAGAATAAATTTTTATATCAATCAAATGACCATCTAGCAATGGTACCTAACGTCCAAATATGTTGAATATATGTAAAGCAACATTCAAGAACCCATTTGAATATGGTTATCGTATAATTCATCCCTTTGATCTTTATATTTAGGATGAGTCAAAGTTAAACCATCAACCTTAGAAAAGTACATTTATAATGTATCTCAACATAATCAATTCTATGACTCCTCATAAGTGCTATCCTAGCCAAGATTTTGCTAAATTGAAATACAATACAACACATTTTCTGAAATCAAGAGTGGCCAATCCCATCTTTACTTATACACTGATTTTACAAATACTTGAATATACCAAAAAATCTTTCATTATTGAATTAGAAATTCAGATAGTCTAGCACCAAAGCATAGTTGTGAAGAGAAAACTACTACAGGATTGGCCTGATTGGATCAAATCATGTAGCAAAATTTTAAAAAAAATTATACATGATTTAATTAAATCTAAGAATTTTTTATCTGATTAGATTGATCAAAAATAAAAATAAAAATTATGATATCAAATATCACCTGATTTGGATGAATGGTTCACCTACAACATTGATCTAAATGCTGATGGAGGTTTTGATTGTAGCCACGCATGTGCCCGGCTTATACCAACATCTACTTTAGTCAGATCTATAAGTCTTCTCCTTATAGATTTGATCTAAGAAAATCAGATCTAGAACTTCAAGGGTGCATTTTCGATCCAATCTTCGATAGCAAGTTGATCGTCACACGATCAAGAACTCGTCGATGCAGTCTTGCAACAGCAGCACCCCAATGCTTGGATGGCCAATCCATCCAACCCTTGGGCATGAAGAAGAGAAAGAAGAGGAGGGAGAGGAGGCATAGAAGAGAGGGGGAGAAGCACATCTGTTGCTCAGAGTTAGCAACCCAAGAGGGGGGATGAATTTGGTTCTTATAAAAATTTTAGCCAAATTTACTTTCTAAACAAGATGTGCTTTAATTTATGCTATCTTTAGTGATTGTGGAATGTGAGCAATAGTGTAGCAATAGAATTAAGATAGAAAAATCAAAGTATAAAAGTGAGACAAGAATTAAAAGCATGCAAAGTATGTAAAGAGATAGAAGAAAAAAGCACAACACAAAAACATCATAATTTATAGTGGTTTGGTGCAACCTGCACCTACGTCTACTCTCTAAGCTTTTCTTGAGATTTTCACTATAATCAACCCTTGATTATAGTATGTTTATTTTTTTGGGCTCACAAATAAATCTAGTTGGTTTTTCAAGGAGCACCAATCAAAATCTTACACTAATAGTTTTTCGAGATTACTATTAACCAAGCTGGTTTATCGGGCTCACCAACCAAAATCTATGATATCCAATTTTGGGCTTGGATGAGCTGAATCCCCAAATTTCTTTCTCCCAAAGAAACATGTAAAGAAATCAAAATTACAAATGATAATTTTAGCATAATATAAAAAAAAATAGAGTTTAAACTCTTTTAAATCCCAATGAAGAAGTCGATAATGTGCTCGATTGAAGCTTGACTTTTCTTCGAATTATGCTTGAGAGAATGTGGAAGATGTTGGAGAAGATTGCTTTGAAGGCTCACTAAAACTATGTACAATTTTCTCCTATTTTTTCTTTTTTTTGAATTTTCAATGTTCCTCATCAAATCTAAAAGATTCTCTCTTTAAATTTCTTAATTTTCTTTTCCAATTGATTCTCCACCTTTAGATATCCTTAGAGATGATTAGAGAGAGAGTTCTAGTCATTGCAAGCTCTAAAATAGCCATTGGGGTCAAAAAAAGTCATTGCAAAACTATCCAATAAAGGCTATCCATGTAAATCGAGATCTCTCGATTTTTAATGAGACCTTTCATCAGATTTTGAGATCTTTCAGTTCTAAATGAGACGTCTCACCGAAACCACGAGATCTCTTAAGAATCCTATGAGACCTCTCACTCTCAGAGCACAGAAATTGAGTTTCTATCTCCTGAGATTGAGAGCACTCGAGATTAACTCGAGACTTCTTGAAATCCTGCTAGAAGCTTACTTGGGCGTGCTAGTCCACATGATAGCTCTCAAAAAAATTTTGAGACATCTCAAAAATTGCTCCAAGTCTATTTTAAGAAATTTTTGCTTTCAATCAAGAAGATTTGATTTTTATTTGAATTTTACTTTATATCTTTCTTGTTTTGGTCAAAGAGCTCTCTTCATTCTAATTTTTGGAAGCTTAAGAAAAATTTCTTCTTTAAAAATCTTGACTTGATAAATTTTTGTAAATCTTTTCTTGAAATAGCTTTTTAATTTAAATACCTGAAAAGACCTACATCCACTCATGAAATATATGGTTAAATACTCAAACACTCAAAGTTTGGCTATCATCAAAATCAATCATGGGATCAACAATCTCTTCCTTTTTGATGAAGGAAAAGCTTTGAGTATATGCATAAAAATAAAATTTAACGTGTTTCAATAAATTGACTAGTATAAATCATGAAGTAATAATGTACATAAATATAAATGCATACTTTATGAAAGACTTCCATAAATATTATATACTCATATTAAGTGTGAGGATTTGTGGTGCTCCCAAGCCTTAGGAGGCCACGGGAGGAGTCAGAGGGTTTGCTTTGGGGATTCTTGGTTGGTGCTTTGAAGACCTAGGATACAAGGTGAAGCAAGAAACCAAAGCCAAAAAATCAAGATTGCAGAAAGAAGATTTTCTATAGGTTAGTCAGCTCAGTCCAAATCTGGGTCGGCTAAGTCTCAGTGCACAGGCAAAATAGAGAGCTACACGTTCGGGACTACTGGCACGGCATAGAACTGGGCTGGCTCAGTCTTGGGAGGAGTCAGGGGGTTGGCTCCAGAGATTTCAATGGCTTGGTTGGTGCTTCAGAGATCTGAGATACAAGGTGAAGCAAGGAACCAAAGCCAGAGAATCAAGATGTAGAAAGAAGATTTTCTGCAAGTCAGTCAGCTCAGTCCAAAATTGGATTGACTAAGTCTCAGTGCATAGGCAAAACAAAGAGCCGCACATTCAAAACTGCTGGCACGGCATAGAACTAGGATGGCTCAGTTTCAGACCGAGCCGATCCAGTGGAACTTAGCCAGCTTAGTGCTGAGACTGAGCTAGCTCAATGCGCGGGCAGAGTTACGTGAGTGTCTGTCTAGGGTTTGGGTTGATCCTAGGGGTCTTAAGGTCTGGTTTGAGAGGTCTTAAGGTGGCTAATTCATATATGGATCGGATCTAGATCCAGAGGATGAGAGCATGAAAGACATGGGTGTACATGGGTTTGATGAGTGCTTTCATGTATTGGGTTAGCCAGGGGAGTTTTTGGTCGGGCCTAATGGCTATGTATAAATACATAGATTGTATTAGAATTTCATAATGCTATGAATGTTGTGGAATACAGACCTTTTCTCCCTTAACTCTCTTCTTCTCTTCTCTCAAGAGTTGCTATCCTAGGGTTCTTGCAGAAGCCCTATAGAAGGGGGTGTCTCCCTCAAGCCCAAGGAGGGGGACACCCCATCATAGATCTAGATGAATGATCAGTGATTTGCTGCCCATAGAGAATATCACAAGTTCCTTCAGATCCATGCTAAAGATCAAGGGCTTCTAGAACATGGTATCGAGGCTTGTGATGCCATGGATGATTGGTATTCGAGTGATATCATGGAACAACAATTGATATCAGAGCTAGGTGATGCCTGAAATATTATGAATGGTAATATGGTATCAGAGCTAGGTGATGCCTGAAATGTTGTGCGCTTACATTTGGTATCAGAGCCTAATGGCGCATGAAAGGAAAGGAGAAATCGTACAAGGTGAAATCAAAAATTTGTACAAGAATTTCATGGTATGTCTCAAATCTATCTTTGTTATTACTATGGTTTGGCTAACCGGGAGCAGCGGATTGAAGGTGGAGGTTGAGAGGATTAACGAAAAGGGATTTTTTCGAGGTGGAAGAATTTGGTGCATGATTTGCTGATCGATCTTGATGGAAAGTTTGGAGTGTATGATGGTTATGTGACAGGAAGGGAGCACTGGAGTGCTGCAGTAGTGCTTTCCTAGAGATGCAGGGCTGAGAGAGGCTCGACAATGCAGCAGCCGAGGGAGGTATCTCAGTAGAGAGCATCAAGGTTCTCTAGGAAGATGGGCAGTATTGTGTTGTTGAAGAGAGGTTTTCCAAGGGGTAATGGTTGAAGGAAGGCTGAAGAAGCGACTATCTGTCCTTCGATGTCAGAAAGGCGGAAAAGTAGTCGGAGATGTATTTAGCAATTCGACTAGAGCATGAATTTGCGAAGCCTTAGGAGTGATGGAGATGGATGATCCATGGAGGTCCAGTAGGTTAGGGTTGAGTGGCTGTAGAGCAGCACAGAGATGAGTCAGAGAGCATTGGAGTGCTGGAAGAGCACTACCCTAGAGGCATAGGGGTTGAGAGAGGCTCGATGGTGCAGCAGTCGAGAAGTGTATCTCAGCAGAGAGTGTCAGTGGTATCTCAAGGAGATTGGATGTAGGTCTTAAGGAGAACCAGGGGGTCTCAGGGAGCACCAGAAGGTCTCTAGTAGTCAGGAGTATCATGGATAAAATTTCTTCTATAGGAGCACCGGGAGAGTCGCAGTTCATGTGAAGGATGATTCTCCGAGTGCAACTGAATTGATGGCTGGTGTAGGGGTAGAAGAGGACTAGGGTGGAATTTTCTAGGGTTCAGTCGCTAGTTTCAGAAGAGTTGGATGAGCTCTTGAGTTTTGGAGGTGCCCATGGGTTACGGAGGTATCTGAGATGACTTCGAAAGGGTCCACAGAGCGTGGATGGTTCAAAGAGGCAGCAACGGTGTTCGAGGTACAGAAGCAGGCTCAGTAGTGCAGCATTGAGTGGTTGGCCTTGAGGGACTCAGTGATAGAGTTGGCTTCTATGGCATCAGGTGGACTTCGGATATAGGTGGAGCTCTGGAGAGGTGGCTTCATAATTGGAGAGAAAATTTGACATGAGTTTAGAGTGCCGATGATGCACAGTTCCAAGTGGAGCAGTGTGTGCAGGTGGATAGGCATATCTCTAAGGAGATCGTATCAAGTGGTATAGCATGTGCTGGAGCAAAAATACTGTAGGTTCTCCAAGAAAGTCTAGAGAAAGTGATGCAGCTGCTAAGCAGAAGGGATCCTATAATTTCAAGGTGGTATAGAGATGCAAGCCAAGGTCTTTAGCGATGGAGGCAGTCATCCCAAAGGCCTCGAGGGTGCACAATAGCTGAAGAGGATTCATAGAGGTGATGATTGCACAAGGGGCTATCGAGTGCGCAGCGACAGTGGGATCGTGCAGGAGGTCATTATCGAGAGGTTTGTCAAGGCTTGGGAGCATCAAGATAGAGGTTGTGAAGATTTATGGTGCTCCCAAGCCTTAGGAGGCCACGGCAGGAGTTAGGGGATTGGCTCTAAGGATTCTAAGGGCTTGGTTGTTGCTTTAGAGACCTAGGATATAAGGTGAAGCAAGGAACCAAAGTTGGAGAATCAATACTATAGAAAGAAGAATTTTTATAGGTTAGCTAGCTCAATCCAAAATTGGGTCGGCTAAGTCTCAGTGCAAAGGTAAAATAGTGAGCTGCACATTCGGAACTGCTGGCATGGCATAGAACTGGACCGACTTAGTTTCAGACTGAGCTGACCCAATGGAACTTAGCCGGCTCAGTGCTGGGTCCGAGTCGGCTCAGTGTGTGGGCAGAGTTACATGAGGGTCTGTTTTGGGCTAGGGTCTGGATTGATCCCAAGGGTCTTAAGTCCTAGTTTGAGAGATCTTAAGATGGCTAATTCATGTATGAGTCAGGTCTAGATCCAAAGGATGAGAGCATGGGAGACATGGGTGTACATGGGCTCAGTGAGTGCTTTCATGTATTGGGTTAGCCAGGAGAATTTTTGGTCGGGCCTAATGGCTATGTATAAATACATAGGTTGTATTAGGATTTCATAATGCTGTGAATGCTGTAGAATATAGATCTTTTCTTCGTTAACTCTCTTCTTTTCTTCACTCTAAAATTGCCACCCTAGGGTTCTTGAAGAAGCCCTAGAGAAGGGGGCATCTTCCTCAAGCCCAAAGAGGGAGGCGCCCCATCACAGATCCAGGTAGAGGATCGATGGTTTGCTGCCCATAGAGAACATTACAGATTTCTTCAGATCCGTGCTAAAGATCAGAAGCTTCTGCAACATGATATCAATGCTTGTAATGTCAAGGATGATTGGCGTTTGAGCGATATCATAGGTGTATAATTTGGTATCAAAGCTAGGTGATGCCTAGAACATTGTGGACGATAATATGGTATGCACTTACATTAAGATCATTTTTGAGTATCAAGGTACAAACATCAAAAACTTTGAGCATTAATTCTTCAAACATATACTCAACATACTTCTTTCCCTTTTTGACAATATGAAAAAGCTCTTGGAAAGAAACAAGAAGTCATCAAAATCAACATCAAAGCATTAAATTGAGAGATGTATTAAATTCATTAAATCAATTTAAATGAATCATCTTTCTTTTGAGAATTTTTCTTTTAACTCAAAATAAGTTTCAAATATTTATTTTAATTATAGAAATTAGCTTGAATTTAAATATCACAAGCACTCCCTCTTTTTGAATGAGTATGATCTTTAATCAAATTTTTAAATATGCACTTTTAAACTTTAAGAGGAATAGAGCTTTTCAAAAAATTTGAGTATGAAATCAGGCATAATATATACTTTAATATTCAAACTTTTTTTTCTTAAGAAATTTTGGTCAATTAAGTTTCGAAAAGATATGTATCGGAGATGTATCAAGTAAAGTAAAATAAATAGTATAAAAGCAAAAGATAGTCATATTTTCAAATTTATTAATCTAAATAAAAATTATTTTAATAAAAATAACTCATAAAATTTTTGCAATGCTCATCAAAAATTTAGTATCAAATTTGAATTTTCAAATGGATTTCAAGATTAAGTTTAGAAATTTATTTCTTATAGTAAAACATATTTTTAAATTTAATTTAACTCCAACTAATTGTCCATAAACAAGATAGAGCAATCAAATCATTTAAATTAAATTGGATAATCACATGAAAGCTTCATTTATCTAGATCATAAAGTAATAGATTGAAAAGTTATGATCAAAATTTAGTTGCCTCAATGCAAGTTAATCAAAATTTCAATCAAATCAAGATAAAAAAGCATTTCTCCCCTTATTTTGAAGGTACCAAGAATTTATTTCTTTTAATATTTCAATAATATTATCTCCCCCCATTTTTCATAATCTTAGCTCAATTATTTTACCTTTCAACTTTTCTCCCTCTTATTCTTTCAAATTAAGCATATTTAACATTAATTTAATTGAAAAACTCAAATTTTCTAAATTTGAATGGCATTTTTAATTTCAAAGATATTTTCAATCAAACGATCATTTCTTCTTTAATAATTTCTCCCTCTTATTTTTTCAAACAAAGTCATTTTAAAATTAAACAAAATATAATGGTATAAGTATCAATTGAGTGAACTAAGCATTAATGAATTCAAATATCAATCAAACATAGCATTCACTCAACAAGACATCAAATTTTTTAAAAATTTATTTTTTATTAAATTCAAAGGATGTTTATAAAAGGATGTATATAATAAGAACAAACATCAAGAAAATTGAAAGAGTATAATAAATAATTAAAAATATATTTCTATTTAAATTTAGATTTTTCTTATCATAAGAAATATCACTCAATTAAGTTTAAAAAAAATATGAAATTTTTTGAATTTGTCTCAAATTATATCACTTCATGTGTATATCAATGTGAAATAGATTTAAGATATTAAATTTATTTTTTTTTGCCAAGAATAATGCAATTCAATGTGAAATAGATTTAAGATATTATATTTAATTTTTTTGTCAAGAATAATGCAATAAAATGTAGGACAAGAATGATACCATTGATATCAATTAAATTAAAATTTAGACTAAATCATGATTTTCTTGATAATTTAATATCACTTAAATATTAATTTATAAATTCAACTTGATACCAATGATTTTAGTTTTAAATTAATAAAGATAAATTAATTTAAAATAAGTAATTTTAAAGATTTTGAATGATAAATCAATTTGAATTGATATCAATAAAATAATCAAGGCAAATTATATCAAAATTTTTTGTTATTCTTTAAAAAGATCATCTCTTCCTTTTTTTAAGAAATATCAAGTAATTTGGTTCAGAAAAGATATGTATTTTTGAGTTTATCTCAAATGATATCAAATCAAATATATGGCTGTACAAAATCAGATTTGAAATAATATCATTTCTTCTCTTTTTGCCAAAAGATAAATCAATCAAATACATGGCAAATGATGGTACTAATTACTTAAAACTAAAGTCCTCATTAGATATTTAGCTTTAAAGATAATCGCAGCTTTTTTAAAATATTTTGTTAGATATCAACTTCAAAAGATTCAAGAAGACCATTTTACAAATTTAATTTTTAAAATTATTTAATTGAAACAAAGTATGAATGTTCATTAATAAATTTATTTTAAAGATAAAAAAAGGTAATCAAATCGATGATTAAGAGAGATATTCAAGTCAATTTAGGGGTTTAAAAAATTAATTAATTAGGGGGCTTCTAGGTATCAAATAAAACAAGATCAAATCAAGAAAAAACTAGATAAAGGCTTTATGAGTTTAATTCAACTTGGGAGTTTTGAAATTCTTTTGGGTTAACCTAAGATGCAATGCATATCAATATATCAAGCACTTGATTTTGATAATTGAGTGTCTTATCTTCAAGTGTTCCATGCAAAATTTTAGAAGAATTTTGATAATTTAGCATCTTGTAGGGAATGCCAAAAATTAGTTTCTCTTATGGGTTTAGAAATTAAAATTTTCATGCCCAATTAAGCATCTTTTAATTAAAATTCATCAATTATAAAATTAATATGGAAAGACTTAAAATATCATACTGAAATTTTAAGATAATAACATTTCGTTCATAATATGATATATAGAGGAGAGCATGTTAATTTAAAATTAAATTATTTAAATTATTGCAAGCATCAAAATTAATCATACTTATTAAAACATAAAAGGAGTTATCATATGCTTGCATATTAACAAATCGTTAAAGTCAATATATTCAATGAATCAAACTTTCAATTGATAGAGTATGATCATTTTAAGTAATGATAAATGATCAAAATTAATCAAATATATATAATAATTATGCTAATAAATAATCAAAAATATTTGGCAAACAATGATGGCATGATGTGAGAAAAGTTTAGACTTTTCCAAACATCATCACCCATCATCTATTACTTCCAAGGCATTCAAGCAAGAAAATTTTTTTCTTTTAAGCTCATAGGATCCTTGGCATTTCTGCAAATTCACTTCATAACTTTTGGTACCCAAGCTATCTTGGGTCCATAGGAGTTAGTATTCAAGATTTCTTTTATAATCTAATTTTATTTTATCAAGGTTTGGCCAAATCATTTAAAATTACATTCCAAAATTTTGTGGCTAATTTGATTACACTTAAAATATTTAATAGTATGATCTTCAATTGGAGGTCATGTGAAAATATTTTTAGTATTTTTCTATTTTTTTGAAGTATTAAAATTAATTTCTACTTTATTCAAAATAGCTCCATTGGTTTTTACCATAGATTGAAGATTTTGAAAGTTAATTATAAACTTTTTAGCTATAAGTTTCAAAACCTCAACTTCTCTTCTTAATTTCTTATTTTCTTCTAAAAGTTTTTTCTTTTAAAAAATTTTTATTTTCTTCTAGGAAGAATTTTAAATTTTTATATTTCTTTTTCAGCTCAATATTTTTTTTAATGAAGGATTTTTTTGATTTTACTATATTCTCTTTTTCCTTAGCCAGAGTTTCTATTTGTTCTAAGAAATCTTTTTTTTTTGGCTATATTTTTCATATTTTTTGATAGATCTTCTTTTTCACTCAAAATTTTATTTTTCTCTTCGATCAAAGATAAATTAGATTTTCTAAGCTCTTTATTTTGAAACTTTATCTTTTTATGTTCATCCCTTAGATCATTGAAGGCTTCATATAATTCTTCAAAAGTAAAATCAAAAGAGTTATTAATATTTACCTCATTATCATTGATCATGAGGCAAGAATTTGTAGCACTTTCTTTTTCTTTCTCATTTAGCTTTTCCTTGCTTTGTACCCCCTCAATTGATGCTTTTTTTTTCTTTATTTTTTTTTCTTCTTTTTCTCTCCATCCTCATGAGCCATGAGGCATATGTTGGGATGAGCTTTCTTATCTTCTTTGGAGCTTGATATTTCTTCTTATTTTGCTTCCTTAAAAATAGTTTTCAATTTCTCCCAAACTTATTTTGCTAAAATACAAGAAGAAATTAGATTGAACTCATTTAAATCTAATGAACAACAAAGCATATTTAAAGCCTTAGCATTTAGTTGGGGAATCTCTTTATCATGCATGATCAATGCATTGTCGGTGTGCAAGCCATCAATAATAATTTTTTATAAATTATAGTCATGTGCTTGTATAAATATTTTCATCCTAGCTTTTTAATGGATAAAATTTGAGCCATTAAAAAGTGGGGGGTCTATCAATGAAATGGCCTTCATTAAAAGAAAATTTTATTTTGGATTGCTAAAATCTTTTGCTCAAGACAATTAGGTCAATAATCAATAATAGAGCACTTGCTCTGATACCAATTATTGTCCAGAGGTAGCAACCCAAGAGGGGGGGGTGAATTGATTCTTATAAAAATTTTAGCCAAATTTACTTTCTAAACAAGATGTGCTTTAATTTGTGATATCTTTAGTGATTGTAGAATGTGAGAAATAGTGTAGCAGCAGAATTAAGATAGCAAAACCAAGGTATAAAAGTGAGACAAGAATTAAAAGCATGCAAAGTATGTAAAGAGATAGAAGAATAAAGCACAACATAAAAATACCATAATTTATAGTGGTTCGGTGCAACCCACACCTACGTCCACTCCCCAAGCTTTTCTTGAAATTTTTACTATAATCTATCCTTGATTATAGTTTGTTTATTTTTTAAGGCTCACCAACAAACCTAGTTAGTTTTTCAAGGAGCACCAATCGAAATCTTACACTAATAATTTTTTGGGATTACTATTAACCCAGTTGATTTTTTTGGCTCACCAACCAAAACCTATAATATACAATTTTGGGCTTGGACGGGCCTAATTTCTAAGTTTATTTCTTCCAAAGAAACTTGTAAAGAAATCAAAATTATAAATGATAATTTTAGTATAATATTAAAAAAATAGGGTTTAAGCCCTTTTAAATCTCAATGAAGAAGCTAATGATGTACTCGATTGAAGCTTTGCTTTTCTTCAAATTATGCTTGAGAGAATGTTGAAGATATTGGAGAAGATTACTTTGAAAGCTCACTGAAAACTATGCATAACTTTTTCCTTTTTTTTCTTTTCTTTGGATTTTTAAGGTTCCTCACCAAATCTAAATGATTCTCATTTTAGATCCCTTAATCTTTTCCAATTGATTCTCCACCTTTAAATACCCTTGAAGATGGTTGGAGGGAGAGTTTTAGCTGTTGGGAGCTCTGAAATAGCCACTGGGGTCAAAAAATAGCCATTGCAAAACTATTCATTGAAGGCTCTCCATGCAAATCGAGATCTCTTAATTTTTCATGAGATCTCTTGTCAAATTTTAAGACCTCCTGATTCTGAATGAGATATCTCACTGGAACCATGAGACCTCTCAAGAATCCTGCGAGATTTTTTGCTTTCAGAGAATAGAAACTAAGTTTCTATCTTCTAAGATCGAGAGCTCTTAAGATTAACTCGAGACTTCTTGAAATCATGCCAGAAGCTTACTTGGGTATGCCAGTCCATACGAGAGCTCTCAAAAAAATTCTAGATATCTCAAAAATTGCTCTAAAGCTATTTTGATGGATTTTTGCTTTCAATCAAGGATATTTAATTTTTATTTGAATTCTGCCTTATATCTTTCTTATTTTGGTCAAAGTGCTCTCTTTCTTCTAATCTTTGGAAGCTTAAAAAAAAAATTCTTCTTTAAGAATCTTGACTTGATGATTTTTTGTCGATTATTTCTTGAAATGATTCTTTAATTTAAATACCTGAAAAGACCTACATCCACTTATGAAATATATGGTTAAATATTCAAACACTCAAAATTTGGAAATCAACAAAATCAATCATGGGGTCAACAAGGTTTGGGTGTTGTGAATAAGATTTGATTGCCAAACCCTTTCGACTAGGCATCTATTTATAGACAAATCCAAACCCTAGAGTCCTAGAACTTTAAGCAATCAATTTGCTTAAAGCAAAAGGACTCTCCTAATAACCCCACACCATATTCTTACTTTTCACCTTAATTTTTTGCACAAAATAGGATTAAAAATGGTGCCACCTTATCTGATAAGGTGGAGTTGGTGCAGGGGTTCTCTCCAAGAGTTTGAACTACTTCAAACTGCATTGATCCATTCAAACCTATTTGAATGGGAAACCTTAATAGACCACGATGTTGTTGTTAGGACACCGTGTTTATTAGTTTAATTCTAACTTTCTAAAATAATTAAAAACATATAAAAAGTAGTGAGTTATGTCAAATCATAGGAAAGACAGTACTTTAGTTTTAAAATTTTTGATTTTATAAAAAATATTTTTTAAAAAAAGATTAAAATCAAAAAATAAAATAATAAATAAAAAGTAAAAATTAAATAATTTAAAAAAATAAATTTGATACTAAGATCTACTATTTAGATCTTAACATCTACTTGCAATAAAAATAAAGAGTAATAAAATTAAAAAAAATTAAATTCATGATTAAAAGTGAAAAGCATGAATTTAAAATGTATAAAAAGAAATTTTATATTAATTTAAAATTCAAAAATTAAATATATAAAATTAAAAAAAATAAAAACTAGAAATAGATGATCTTGATCTTGGATCGGTGTTGGCATTGAGATGGTGTAGAAGACTAGCTCTTCCTCTCGGCACCGCTACCATGAAGAAACCATTAATCCTAAGCTCAGCCTCTACCGTATACCATAACTTCCTCTTAACTGAAGACAATTAATTTTGGAGTCTGGTGGCCTTCAAATAGAGGAGAGGAAGTTGGCATGAAGAATTTCAGTAAAAATCACATTCAAAACTTCTAGATTGAGTCAAACAAGTCATCTACGAACTTGAGGTCTTCTAACTATCAAATATGGATCAAATGATCCAAAAATTCCAAGAAAACCACTAATAACAACCTAGATCTAATCGAATTCAATGTAGACTATTGGATCGAGCTTGATGGAGAAGATCTAGCCATCGAATGGAGCTCTAGAAGTTTGAATCAAAGTCAAGTGCGTCCATCAACCGTTGGGCTATCGGATCACACGTAGATGCAGTCTAGACTCCTAATCAGTTTAGGAAAATATTTTAACTATTAGATCTACTTCGGGATTGACCTGAACCATTGGGTGGTGCCTTTACTATGCCTGTGGGCCCTATGGATTGAGCTTGCCGAAGACCACATCGATTTGCAACTCACCATGTCATCTAAAAAGTCCAAAATGCCCTTGAATGCTGCGTGAGATTTCTTTGGATCCTTTAAGGGTCCACACACTTCGCATCAGCCATCGGTCTACTGTAGACCATATAGTTTGCTGATGCTAGGGTGATGTCAGGCTAGGTGATGCTGGCTGGGTTTGTTTTCCTCGTGTGCGCAAGCTGGGCTTGCGTTAGTTCGGGCAGCCTAGCAAGCTAGGCTGAATAAGGGGCGTGTTGGTTAATCTAGGTGAGCCGATTGAGATAGGCATGCCAACTAAGCCCCCTTTTTTATTTTTATTTTTATTTTTTTCTTTTTTCTTTGGAAATTCATAGCGGTTCTATTTTACATCCAATTTGCTCCAAATTTGCTTTATTTTGATTAAAAAATAAGCTCTTTCTATTTATGATAATATTTTTTAAAATAAATAAATAAAAGTATTAATTTTAAAAATTTAAAATAAATTAATTTATAAATTAATGCTTTTATCATCAAATTTATGATAATTATCACACCCCTTAACTTAATCTTTGATCATTCTTAAGTAAAAAAAAAAAAAATTTACTTTTAGATACATTTTAGCTTTAGAGTTTCAAATTTTATTAAGTAATTTTTTAAAATGGCCATTGACATTCAGTAGAGTATAAGTAAGGTACGTTATTGGAGTATTAATACTTACCAATGTAAAAATTAAGCAAAAAATATTATTTTTTAAAATTTTTTTCTAAATTATTCTTATCTATATCTCTAAATTATCTAAAATTTCATATGGAAAAGTATATAATTAAAACTATCCTTCATTTATTAATAAATTTTTATTCATAATGCCTACTTTTGATATAAATATCATTATTTACTTAGGCAATGGGATTCGATTACTCATTAGAAAACTAGTATGATTTTTTTTTTAACGTTATACCACTATTAAGTATCTTAACTCCTTAAGTTTTCTATTTGACCCATGTAGCGACTCTTGAGCTAATGACTCCTAAACCAGTTAGCTTTAGGACACTAGTTATAAAATACCTCTCGGGCTTATTAGCTCAAATCAAACAAGCTATGAGTTAAGACTAACCATACAACGAGCTTCTTTGCCCTTTTCATCTTTTGACATAAAACTCAATGCTTGCTTAGGCAAAGAGGCTCAGTTACTCAGTGAGAAGTACTTGAAAACTATTTTATTTTAAAAGTGATCTTTTTTTTATGAAGAAATATATAGTTATCCTACATAAGCCCATAAAAAGTAGACTCTTCTTTGATGCTCGTAGAAAAAATCAAAATTGCTCAAAGAAAAATTATTTATGTTCTAGACTTAACTCTTTATTGGATTTTCTTAATACTTGATCCCTTAATATCTCATAAATTCTCTGATCTATGCATCAATTTTCTTTTAAAATTGCTTAGTTCATCTTGATTATTAAGTATAATGGGATGTCTAAATACTAAATACTAACTTCTTTGAGGACTTTAAAAATTTAAAATTTTTATTATTCTTTCCTCCAACTTACTCAACACTATCCTCAATGGAGAAAGGAAAATAAAAGATACAATAATGAATAGGAAAGAATACACCTGACTTAATGTATTTTTGATCTAGCATGGGTATTTAAAAATTTAGCTCTCCCTCCAACTTATTTAACATGTCCTAAAAAGAAAGTAAATTAAAAAGATAAATTAGATGCATGAAAAATGAATATTGGGTTGCCTCAAAATAAGTATTATGTTTACCATCTTTAGCCAGATATAATGCAGCTTACCTATCCTATGTCAAATATTGGATTGAAAAATTCCAACGATTTTGGATTGCCAATCTTAGGAAGATAGCTTGTTAACCCTTTATTAATAAATTTATTGTTAATTATGGGACAATAGTATGCTACCCCAATCTCAGACCTTTGTTTCTCAAGAATTTTTTCTATTTATTCTTCTAAAATGCCCATGTATTAAATTTTTAGATTAGGAGTTAGGTCCGATGCAATGGATACTAGAAGGGTGTCATTTAGTTCTAAAGGTGGCTTTAGTTCTGGAGGTAAATTAATGTGATCTTGTTTAAATAACTTCATTGGCTTTTCATTACATGCCCCTTGATTTCTATGAGAAGAACAGGCTTCTAGGTTTGAAGGAAATGGAACTTTAGATTTATAAGTCTCGAGTAAATCATCTGCTCTCTTCTTCTCTTTTTTTATCTCATTTAAATTGGAACTAGCATTAGTACTTATTTCGGGCTCAACTTCATCTATATGGTTAGTTTTAGTATCAATCTCTTTTTCTAAGTTTAATCTTTGGCTAGCATCAGTGCTAGTCTCACTCACCTGACCTTGGAATAGGTCTGTAAGAATCTTACCACTTCTAGGCTTAGAAATTGCTTTGGCATTCTAAAATTAGGGATTTTTAGGTGGAACATTTGATTGATGATTAAATCCAGGTGGCTGGTAGATATTAGATGGGTTGTTTATCAGATTTACAATCGGTTGGCTCAGTAATTGATCTAGTTCTCTCCTCATGATTGACTCAGCTAATTATCCTATTTATGCTTCTAGCCTGGTGATGGATTGCTGTTGAGTCAAAATTAGTGGTTAAAGTTAGTTAAATCTATCATTGATTAGATTGGTCTATTGAAAAGGTGGGTATGATGGTTGATTATAATATGATGGTTCGATAAACTGACTAGGCTGACCTCTATTATAGGAATAGTTCTAGTATTGAGGCTTATTTTGATAATTTTGGATAGGCGAGACTTGGTTATGAGCCTAAGTCTGTTGAGGTATGCAAGAAAAACTTGGATCGTTCCTTTAATCTGTGTTATATTAATTCAAAAATGGGTCATTAACCAGCTTAGAGTAGTCTTGTATATCTTGGACTTGTTCTTGGATGAAAGATGAAAATTGTGTAGCCGTGAGACATTCACTCACATGATGGGCTAAGCTAGCATAGATAGAATAAATCTCCTGATAATTAGAGGGTGATGTGTATTATGTAGGAGATTATTGGCTCAGGATTAGGAATTGATCTAATTTTTGAGCAAGATGGTCCACTTTATTTATCATGTTTAAGTTAATCTTAGAATTAGATTATGGATCTTAGATTCCTGCCCGCTTTTGGTAGAAAGATAATGAACCACGGTTAATTAAGTTTTCACTCAAGGTTTCAAATAATGCATAGATTTTATCCTCACTTTTATTCATAAATGCACCTCCATAAGATGCAAATACCATTTGTCTATGATGGTCTCCTAAACCCTCCTAAAAAACTTGAACTACTTGCCACTTAGATAGACCATGGTGTGGCTATTCTCTAAGAAGTTTCTTAAGTCTCTCCCATGACTTGCGAAATAGCACCAAAAACTTGATAGACCATGATGTTGTCATTAGGACACTATATTTATCAATTTAATTCTGCCTTCTTAAAATAATTTAAAACATGTAGTAAGTAGTGAGGTGGATCAAATCCATAGGAAAGGCAGTGCTTTAGTTTTAAAATTCTTGATTTTATAAAAAAATTAAAAATAAAATTAAAGTTAAAAAGTAAAATTATAAATAAAAATAAAAATTAAATGATGCTAGAAAGAAAATATGGTACAAAGATCTACTATTTAGATCTTAGCATCTACTTGCAATGAAAATAAAGAGCAATAAAATTAAATAGCAAAAATTAAATTTATAATTAAAAGTAAAAAGCATGAATTTAAAGTGCATAAAAAGAAATTTTATATTAATTTAAAATTTAGAAATTAAATACATAAAATTTAAAATAGTAAGAAAAAAATAAAAACTAGAAATAGGTGATCTTGATCTCATATTGGCATTAGCGTTGAAATGGTATAGAAGATCGGCTCTTCCTCTCAGTATCGTCTGCCTCGAAGCAACCATTATTCCTAAGCTCAGCCTCTACCCTATACCATAGCTTCCCCTTGATCGAAGATAATTAATTTTGGAGTCTAGAGGCCTTTAAGTAGAGGAGAGAGGAAGCTAGCATGAAGAATTTGAGTAAAAATTGAATTCAAAACTCTTGGATCGAGTCAAACAAGTCATCTACAAACCCTAGGTCTTCTGGCCATCAAATCTAGATCAAACGGTCCAAAAGTTCCAAAAAAACAACTAATAACAATCTATATCTGGTCAAATTCAATGTCGACCATTGGATCAAGTTTGATGGAGATGATCTGGCCCTTGGATGGAGCTTTGGAAGTGTGAATTAGGGTCAAGTGCATCCATCAGTCATTGGATCAAGATATGGGACAAATCAGGCCGTCGGATCGAGCTCTAGATCATTCACAGCTATCGGATCATGCATAGATGCAGTCTGGATTCCTAATCAGTTTGGGAAAAGATTTTAACTATGAGATCTACATCAGGATCAACCTGAACCATTGGATGGTGCCTTTACTATGCCTGTGGACCATATGGACCGGACTTGCCAAAGACTGCATCGAATTGTACCTCACCGCATCATCAAAAAAGTTTGAAATGCCCTTGAACGCTGCATGAAGATTTCTATGGACCCTTTAAGGGTCCACACGCTCTATGTCAGCCACCGATCCACTATAGACTGTGTGGTTTGTTCATGCAAGGGTGACATCAGGCTGGGAGATGCCGGGTTGGGCTTGTTCTCCTCATGCACGTGGGTTGGGCTTGCATTGGTCCAGGCCGGCTAGCAGGCTGGGCTGGCTAAGGGGCACACCGATTGAGTTGGGCAAGCTGGCTGAGCTAGGCATGAAGGCAGAGCTAGGCATGCCAACTGAGCCCCCTTTTTTATATTTTTATTTTTCTTTTTCCTTTGAAAATTCATAGTCTATCCATTTTACATTTGATTCGCTCCAAATTTACTTCATTTTGATCAAAAAAATGAGCTCTTTCTATTTGTCATAATATTTTCTAAAATAGATAAATAAAAGTATTAATTCTTAAAACTAAAGATAAATTAATTTATAAATTAATACTTTTATTGATGGATTTATAATAATTATCAAACGTTCATGCTCATCTACTAGGGGCACATGCCAGGGAGGGGCGTGCATCCTCCTACTTCATGCGAACCATCTAGGGTGCGTGCCCCAAGAGGAATCCTAGGGGGCGTGTGCCTCCTCCATTCTTTCCTACAAAGATTGGATCAAAATGACCCTTTTCTTGATGCCACTTGTATGAGACTAGGACAAGCCCTAATCTGATTAGGATAAACCTTGATCCGATCAAGACAAGATCAAGTCAAACTAGGATAAACCCATACAAGGTTCCTGGATGAGCCATATCAAATTTGATTGAGTCTAGGCCAACCAGAAAGTCCACATGAGAAGAAAGTTAGATTCAATTATGTGCTAGCATGATTTTGTTGAACCTAATTGGATCTAATCCAAATCAATTAAATCATGTTAGCCCAATTAATGACATCTAGATCTAAATCCTTGTTTATGTGAGCCAATTAGATTCAATTCTATATGGTAATGGGACATATCGCAATCTTTATCATCGACATCATCGAAACATCTTTCAATAGATTAGAATTCTTTCTGATTTGCCCAATAAGAATCATCAATCATCAAGATAATTCTAATTGATCTCAAAATCTACTAGTGATGCCTAGCAATATATAATAGCAACCCATTAGAACCGAATACGAACCTCTTAATGCAACCAACTATATAATTGGGTTTTTCTATCATGAACCCCAATAGGATCTAGGTCAAGGTGAACTCATCAGACCCGACACCTATTGTATAAATGAATCATTCGATTTAAGTCCGATGTGAAACCCTAATAGAAACTCTTTTTTATTATTTCATACTATCATGACTCTCATAAGACAACTCCTCTACTAAGGTTGATAGATCCCATCTTGCTGCGATCCAATTCCTACAATGAACATGCTATAGCCAACATACATCTCAGGGTTCTAAATGGCTTAGAGATCGAGTTATGGTATAGTCAAACTATAACACCCTCAAGGTAAGCTGCCGATGCACCTTAGGTCAAAGAACCAAATACACAACTGTAGCAATGAGCTAATCATCAACAAGAAGGTGGACTTTCTTATGAATGCTCGAGGTGGTTACGCTCAGTGCCCTAGTTCTCAACAAGTACCTATACTCTCATTCCAGTATCTCCACACCATAGACAAAAGATTGATCTATCCTAAGAAAGCAATCGTAGACCAGTCTTCTAGATCAATCATCATCCTCATGATGATCCTATGATCAAAAGTAGTTTATGAGTTAATTATGACAACACATGTCTTAAATTCACAACTCTTAAGAGTATGTGCTACCATACCTGTTAACCCAATGAATGTACCACAGATACTTTGATACACAAATATGATAGAAGAAATAATCCTTTTACCAATTATAAATCAAAATTATAAAAGTGCCCCTAAAAAGTATTTGTAAGTGTTGGTCAATCTAGCTTCTAGGGCACGCATCTAACAAACTCCCACTTTTCCTAAAGCCAATTGGCTACAAATCCAAGTCCCATCTTCTCAAGGTGGACTTCGATCTTTTGTTGGCTCAAAGGATTCATTAGTGGTGAGCCGCATTATCCGCGATGTTGACTCTCTTGACTTCGACGCATCCCTTCTTAAGATAATTATGGATGAGGTGGAACTACCGCTCAATATGCTTGGACTTCAAGTGAGACCTTAGCTCCTTAGCTAGAGCTATGGTATCGTTGTTATCGTAGTACAAAGGAACAGCATCACATGGCATCACTCTAACCTATGCAATGGACTTCTTGAACCAGAATGCTTCTTTCATAGCTTTCGAGGTAGTGATGTACTCTACTATCATGGTGGATTCTGCTATCACTATTTGCTTGGAACTCTTCCAGCTTATAGCACCACTATTGCATATGAACAAACTTTCAGATGTCAACTTTTGATCATGTATATCAAACATGAAGTCCGAGCCTATATACCGCTACACCTAGAGTTTTCTATTACCAAAGATCAGAAACATATCTTTAGTCCTTCTCAAGTACTTAAAGATATATTTCATATAAATTTAGTACTCTTTGCCTAGATTTGACTGATACCTGCTAGTGAAACTCATTGCATAAGTGATATCAAGTCATGTACATAGCATGGCATACACGAGACTCTCTATTATTGAAGCATAAGAGATCTTGCTCATGCGTTCAATCTCTTCTGGTTTGTTGGGGCACATCTTCTTGGAGAGAAGAATACCATGTCTAAAGGATGCAAGTTCCCTCTTGGAGTTCTCCATGCTGAACCACTTTAGCACTTTCTTTATATACATCTTCTGTGAGAGACCTAACATCCTCTTCAGTCTATTCCTATAGACCTAAATCTCCAAAATAAAGGATGCCTCTCCTAGGTCTTTTATAGAAAACTCCTTAGATAACCACACTTTGATCAAGGTCAACATGAAAATATCATTTCCAATCAGGAGGATGTCATCTACGTACAATACAAGGAAGACAATAGCACTCCGACTGACCTTTTTGAATATACAAGGTTTCTCCATGCTCTTGATAAAACTAAATAATTTGATCACATCATTAAAATGAGCATTCCAACTTTGAGATGCTTGCTTAAGTCCATAGATGGACCTTTGTAGCTTATAGATCTTGTGATCACTATCACTAAAAGCGAAACCAAGCGACTATTCTATGTAGATATCTTCCTAAAGATATCTATTTAGGAATGCCATTTTCACATCCATCTGCCATATTTTATAATCGAAATATGCTGTGATAGCAAGCAATGTGTGGATGGATTTCAGTATGGCCACTGGCAAGAAGGTATCCTGATGGTCAATGTCTTCTTACTGACTTTATCCTTTTGCCACTAACTTAGCCATGAATGTCTCCGCATTTTCACCTGCACCAACCTTTCTCTTGAAGATTCATTTACACCCAATAGGTATAATACCTTCAGATGGATTTACTAAGGTTCAGACTTAGTTCGAGCGTATGGAGTCAATTTTTGACTTTATTACCTCTCGCTATTTCTTAGAGTCGATATCTGCTATTGCCTTGTCCTAGATTTTGGGATCATCTCCATGAATCTCATTTTTCATGAAGAATATTTTCTCTACATCTTCTAAAATAATATCTAAGAACCTCTTTGGATGATGGAAAATCCTACTAGATCTGCAAGATGGAGGAGGTAATGTGTGGATGGGCTTAGATTTACTAGGTTCTTCAAGTTTCTTAGCTCGTTGCTCTTCGAAAACTTTCTTTTCGAGCTTAGTCTATCTTTCAATGCCACCATCTTGAATAATCTATTTCTCAAGAAATATGGCATGTCAACTCATAATCACATTATGGTCTTCTAGAAGATAGAAATAATATCATAATGACTCCTTAATCCAATGAATCAAACTCTAAAGGATCTAGATTCTAACTTATCCACCTGCTATCTCTTGACATGACCTGGAGAACATCAAATCATAAGATAATTTAGACTTGGCTTCTTACCATGCCATATTTCGTATGGTGTGGTAGGAATGGTTTTAGAAGAAATCTTTTTCAGTAAGTAGATAGTTGTTAACAAGCTATATCCCCAAAAAAATTCAGAAAGATCCATAAAGCTCATCAAGGATCGGACCTTATCTAATAAGGTTTGGTTTCTCCATTCTAAAATCCTATTGAGCTAAGGTATTCTAAGTAGAGTCCACTGTGAGACTTTGCCATTCTCCTTGAAATAGTCTAAAAATTTTCAACTAAGGTATTTGTCTCCTCGATCTGATTGAAAAATCTTAATGGACTTTTCATTTTATTTTTCTACTTCATATCTATATTGTTTAAACTTTTCAAAAGTTTTAGACTTATGTTTCATCAGGAACACATATCCATACCGAGAGAAATTATCAGTAAAGATAATAAAATAGACAAAACTATCTCTGGCCAACACATTGAATGGGCCGCAAACATCTTTATGCACTAGGGCAAGTAGCTTTATGGTCCTTTTCCTATGTCCTATAAGGGGCAGTTTGGTTATTTTACTATAAAGGCATGGCTCATAAATTGGATATGACTCAAAAGTCAATGGACTTGTTAGTCTAGATTTTTCTAATTTGTTAATCCTATCTTTAGCTATATGACCTAGCCTAAGATGCCACAAGTACTTTTTATTAACACTATCTCTAGGTGATTTAGATCCTATGGCATTCATACTATGCTCGATATTATTAATACATACATCTACATGTAACTGGTAGAGACCATTTATTAAGAAACCACTTGTAATTTTATTTCTTTTTCAAGGATTAGTATAGTGGTCTTTAAAAAAACTAATTACATAGTTTTCTTATGCCAAATATGAAATAGAAATCAAATTTCTACTTACAGCAGATACATAAAAATAATCCCTAAGTACTAAGACACTTCTTGATGGTAATGTCAGGAAATATATCCTAAAGACAATCATTTAAATTATAGATAATTAAAATTAGTATATGAATTATCAAATAATAATAGTTATCTAGCTTATTTATCATAAAAGGTCTATCTTTCTTAAACAAACTCCTATATTATGATGAAGCCTTTAGAACCATAATTAATCAATAAAAAAAGATTTATCGATGGTTCTTAAATTATTTATAATCAAATGATAAGTTATCAACTAGGATGATAACTTACGAGTATAGGTTGCGGTACGTCATATGCATTGATTATCCTCATAATCAAATGGTATGGAGACACTGGTATGACATGTAGGTAGGACATAGGAGTACATCTATACTAAACGTAATCAATATAGCACTCTACTATCAAGAGTAACTAGCTAAGGCTAATGGGTATAATGTCTATCCAACATAAGATCACCACGATGACTTACAAGTAATTCACCATACTTTGGTGCCAAACTACCTATATTTCTAATACAAGATTGGAAGATTTCTAGATACAGTCGAGTTGTTATAGAATTGATGTGTGAGTCAAGATGGAATTGACCACTCCTGATTAACTTCAGGAGCAAATGTCTCGCTATGTTTCAATTTAGCAAAATCTAGGCCTGGATAATTCTTGTGAGGAGTCACGAGATTCATAAAATTTTGAAATACAATATGGATAACTTGTATGAGTGTTGATAGCAAACCTGAAGTCATCCTGAGCATTATGGATCAAAGGGATGAATTATACAGTAACCATAGGCCATGGAACTAAGAATGATGCTTTACATACATTCAACATGTCCGAACATCGGGTGTCATTGCTAGATGGTCATTTCGATTGGTACAGAAATTATCTTTTGTGTTACTAGCTTAGATTAGAACCTATGAGGATATACGCATAAGAAGTTACAACCTAATCAGATAGTTGATTGATGATTGAGAATCTTTCAATGATCAAAACATCAATATGATTGATAATCGATCAAGTATAAGTATTACAGGAGGATCGATTAGTAATTAGATTGCTATTTGACTCAATCTAATTGAATAATTGGACTGAGATCGAGTCTAATTGAACTAGATTCAATTAAAATTGATTTGAACTTAATTGGATTAAGTTCAATTGGTTTATTGGGTAAGCCAATTATAATAAAAAATAATTCATTATTAGACTAGGACTTGAATTAACCTATTTCCTAACTAAGTTAGGATATAAAATAGATTTAAATTTGATTAAATTTACTTTAGTTGGGCTTCTAGTTAGACTAAGATCATTCTTAATTGGGTTGTATTTAATCTAATTTAAATAAGATTTAAATTGGGTTCAAAATAATTTTAACCTAATCAAATAGGTGGAGTCCTAGTTGGACTGTAACTCTCACACTTCCCTTGCACCACCAAAAGAAAAACTCCATGCTATTTTTCTCTATTATTGGTGTGAGATTTCTCATGCCAATAAAGTCTCCATGCCCCCTGTTCCATTGGTTTTTGAATTATGTTTGAATTAGTCAAACATAGAAAAGATAAGATAGAGTTTTAAATTGTTAAAACACTTCTCATCTCTTATGGAATTTTATCTCCACACCTTATTTTTGTGCACTAAATTTTCTAGGATTTTACATGCCCCTTGCTCTCCTTTTGGCATGAATCCTTCACATAAAAAAAATTGGAGGCATCCAAGAGTTGGATGCAACCATGGAGTCCTTTGACTAGGTTTTTTGACCTAGTCATAGTTTGTTATTGGGCGCCTCCTTTTAAGGAGGAGTGGGCATGAAATAACCAAGGTATTCCATGCAAATTAGAGAGAGAAAGGGAGAGGGGCAAGGAAGATTGGGAGCTCAAGGTTGTTGGGCATGAAGGCTTCATTAGGACATCAATTATCGATGTCTTGTAAAGAGAAAAGTAAGAGAATATTATCTTCTCTTAGGGGCTTCTTTCTAACCCTTTTTTGTTTATATCTTTGTGAGATTTTTTTATTAGAAAAATTAGAGAAGAAAAGAGAGAGGGGCATGAGAGGTTGGCATCCAACGAGTTGGGTGTTAAGTTTTTTTTTTTTGACATGATTCGATCATGTCTTGATGAGAGAAGAAGAAGAGAAGAAAGTCTTCTCTTAGGGTTTCTTTGAGAACCTTTCTTCTACATCCTTTTATGAGATTTTTTCATGGAAAATAATCAGAAGAGAAAGAAACTTGGAGCATGGAAAATTCTGGAGAAGGGTTGGACTTCTCGTAAAGATTTTGTCTAGGCGTGAAGATCTTTTTAGGATATCAATGGTTGATGTCTTGAAAGAGATAGGTCTTCTCTTAAAGATTTTCTTTAGGCCTTTTGTTTCTTCTTTTTAGAGATCTAAGGATTAGACTTCTCCCTCAATCCTCCTCTTATTCTTCATCATCTCTTGGAGGATACAAGAGATCTAAAGAAATCTTTACAAATCGATCATCAGGAGGGATCCACGAGAAGCTAGCACTTTGAGTGGATCATCGTTCGACGAACAATCGATCTGCATAGCAACTTCATATAGATATCCTATATAGGTCGGATGTGCTGTGTGGCTTCAAGCAATAAGGACAACAACAAAAATCAGCTGTGATGTTCTCGACCTACATAAAGATTAGAGATTTGATCTCTTTTTTAATCTAGATGCGATCTAGGATTTCTAGAATAGCTCTAGATTTAGCTTATTGATATGATCAATACCAATCTCTATTTTACTTTCAGATTTATCATGCATCATGATATATCATACATCTTAGATGTAGAGTTTAGTGATTAGATCACATGGATAATTAGATTAAATAGTTTAATCTATGTCTTTCACTGTCACCTAGCTTCAAAAAAGTTTTGAAATGTATCATGAAATCCTGCATGTTTTTCCAATAGTGGTGTCAGCCCAGGTTCATTTATGACATGATCATGCATGCTTTAAAATAAATCTAAAAATAAAAATTAAAGATCACACATACTGATCATAAGGTTGTCCTATTATAAAGTTAACCCTTTATAATGAAAAGATTATCCTAGTATGTGCTAATTTATAAATTTAAATTGTGAATAAGTTAGATGTGATCTAAGTAATTTTATGATTTATTTTTTAGATTTTAAATCTAAAATAAATAGATGTTAGATATATTTTAAATTATTTAGATTAGATTTAAATAATATAGGATTGCACATACTAATTATAAGGTGTCTTTCTATATGGTTTACTTCTTATAATGGAGAGGTTATCTTAGTATGTTCTGATCTAAGAAACCTAAATCATAAATATATTAGATAAAATTTAAAATAATTTATGATTTATTTTTAGATTTTAGATCTAATATTAATTGATTTATGATCTGATTTTGATCATTTAGGTAAGATCCATATGATGTGTTTCATGTTTAGATCTACATCCTCATATTACATATGTTTGATATATAGTTTTGATTTTTGAATCTTGAATGTATATGTATGACATATATGCTTTGTGAAATTTAAATTGCAAACTTACTTTTTGCAAAACCATAGATTCAAAATACTAGGATATCATCTAAATGTTAAAATAAATCAGATCTAAAACCATGAAACCAAAAAATTGTTCTAAGGTTCCGAACCGCAACTCATAAGCCTTGAACATAATTGAGAATTGAGTGATTATTTAGGATCTAGGTTTGTGATTTGAAGTTCCTAAGTTAATTTCATAAATCATGGGGTTAAAGGGTTATGGGTTAGCTTGGATTAAGTCATTAACTGGGTTAGACCTAGGGTTAAATTAAATATGAACCAAGTTAAAAAATTGATTAAACCTAATTAATAGTTAATTAGGATTTAGTCACTTCTTTTCTATAGATCAATTCAATAGTTATTGTTGATCAAAGTCCATACATCTAACAAATGGACCTGATCATGGCTCAGTGGTTGAGCCTAAGCTTTTAGGTAGACCAAATCAAAACTGATAAACTAATTGGTGTCTAAGGTAAGTTTGGCATTTCCAGACTGGTGTTTTCCAATTAGCAGCCTACTTACCCATTTTTGATGATGTCTAAGGCAAGCTTTGGCAGACCCTCTTATCGATCTCACTTACTTGACCAATATGGTTAATCAACTTTTGATTAGGTTGCTCATTAATTCATGCTAACCCATATCACATAAAAAATTAGTAAGGTAGATTTTATTCAGTGAGACTGATCTAGGTGCCCATGGATCGAAGCCGATCATAGTCCTCATCTATGACATGAGAAGTCAATGGGAGGATTTGACTTGAAAAAGTCAATGGGAGTAATTTGGTCCATGTCTTCTCTATTCTTAAATCATAAATAAATTTAAATTTTCTAAATTATTAGATCCTTAAAATGATAAAGTTATGAAAAAAATTGAGTTATAGCCTCCCATTAAGGTGTTTGATAATGTATCTAATAGTTTGGATGGACATTAGAGGTGCCTAACATTTGGTGTTTATCGAGATATTGGAATTATCATTCATCATATTATGATTAGATCGTACTCTCCAAACAGCGATCAGGTTAGTCAAAGCTTTCCTTGGACCTGGTCATCATTCATTTAATACACCGAACTCTATCATGTTAATGGTTGGACCTAACCAGAACATTCAGTGAAGGCACCTTATGCCTGCTGAAGAGGAGTCTTAGGCAAAACTACATTACTAAAAATTATTTAGAGAAATAATTGATTGAGAATCTATCCATAGGTGCACATGGGTTAGCTAGAGCTTTCCTCGAGCCCGTATGTAATCTATGTACATTGTAGTATCTACTAGAAAATTAAAGTAATTTTTCGAATTGGAGGTAGAGGCTAACAATTTGTATGAAATAGCAGAAGAACCATTAAACTAAAGTCCAAGTCTTTAGGCTTAAAATAATTCATATACAATAGATAATTATTCTCTTTTCTACTCAGATTAAGGCTAAACCCTAATTACTTCATTCACTATTAGATAGTGATTGACTTATGGGATCCAACTTTCATAATTAGTATCGAAAGTTGAATTTGGTTCAGTAGCACGCAAGGATTTATGCTGTGGTTTGTTGGCCTAATCAACACAACAAGTCCAAGAATGATCCAAATCAGGCAAAGTCCTTCTAATGTAAGAAGTAGAATCATAGGAAGAAAAATTGTCTTGCTTCTCTTGACCTTAATAGGCAAAACAAGGGAAAAAAGCAAGGAATTGCTTATCAAGGATCTTATATGATAACACCTTGAAACTTTTCTATTAGTGATTCTACTACCTGAGTATTGGATACTGCTAGTCTTATGCAATTCAATGCAAGGACTGAAGGTAAGTAGAAAGTTTGAAAATGGTAATAGATTCTTGAATGTCTAGGATGGAGGTACTATTCCAATTCTAGCTTTAAAAATTATCGAGCTAATTTTTGATACAAATATTATCATTTAGAGTAACTGTCACTATTATCCATCATTTATAATGAATATGATCTTTGTTGGCCTTTTGGCCAAAGATGATCTAAAGGAAAATCCAATTTTTCTAGCACAAGATCGTTCAGATCTGATTGGATCTGAAGAAATATTTTAAATTTTTTTTCTAAAACCCTAATCAGATCTGAGACATCTTGGATCTGATCATAGAGTTCTAATATTAAAAGTTAAAAATAAAATAAAATTAGATTTAATTTCAAGTACCTGATTTGGTAATCTAATTATCCTATGATGATCCTATTGATTCCTGAGGTTCTGGAAGGAGTCACGCATGCGCCTGGCCTCTACCAGTATCCACTTGAGAAGAATTTGAATAATTTCTTCTCATAAATCTCTCCTCCGAAAATTAGATCTGGATCTGATTTGAAAAGCCTTCAAAATGACTTCTGAGGGCAGCCTGTTCGTCTCACAAACACCATCGCATAGATGCTGAATCTTTGCCAAAAAACCTTAGACCTTCAC
>QRFJ01007476.1:0-11376 GCA_006176705.1 Cocos nucifera
AAGTCTAACTTCACACCGAGCTTCTCAAGCTCTTCCATGTCCTTGATCATTGTCATCAGACAGTGATCTTGGACTGACTGCCCATCACGCATCTTAGCCTTAAAAAGTCATTTCGTGACTTGATATTTGGCTGCGCGACTCTGTTCACCAAACATCTCCTTGCAGGTGAGCCAACATTTGGCGAGCAGTCCCGATATCTTCATGTTGGCACTGGAGCTCATCAGACATCGAGCCCAACATGTAATATCTGGCCTTATTATCTTCGTCTATCCATTTTTTCAGAGACGCTCTCTGTTCAGTGGATGGACGGGCTGGTAAGGTGGGAGGGTCCTGGTCCAATACATGGGTTAACTTCTCGAAACCCAAAATAATTTTGTAGTTCCTGAGCCAATCTTTATAATTGGGTCCAGTCAGTCTATGTGTGTCCAGGATACGTGCTAATGGGTTGGACGCAGACATTTTCCTATAGAGAGTCAAAGATTCTAGTTAGATACTTATAATTTTGACTTGACCAATTTATTTAGAATTTTATTTTTAAACAAATTAGCTCCCACTATTTTCTCGGATCCCTACACTCCCTCTGTAGAGATGCAAAAATCTCCACGATTAATGATTTCTAGTGGGTGGTGCGGTCTCACCAACTGACTCATCACCTCACCTAACAGTTATTGGTGATGGGTTAGCCAATGAGTGAACAACTCTTGTTCAATGATTCTCTAATCATGGTGCACCCAAACTTGGTCTCTAATTCATGAATCTCACCGTATCCGGAATATTGATCCACTCCTTAGTTAAGTCAGACCCACCATTTGCATAGACTGGGTTCCTAATTGAGTCTCTCACCGTATCCAAAATATTGAGCCCAACTCATCCTCCAGCCCATAGCATCCAATGCCTAATAGACATGGTTGCATCTTCCCGGTGCAACTGAGCCACTGTATCCAGCCGAGAACAATCAACCCCGGGAAGGGCCCGCACATCTACAATGGTGGAAGACCTCAGACTTAATCTTTTCTTAGGAAGAATTGATTCAGGTCTCTTTAAACTTGACTTGTCTTAGTCATAACAATTATGACTAACCTAGTGGCATGGGTTAGCTCGGATTATTGACCACCTCAAATTAGAACTGTGTCAACAGATATGGCCAGGTAAGTGAGATCGGTGGAAGGGAATATGCCATTAACTCATACAAGAATGCATTCAGGTCGAGTAGCTTCCAATTAAAAATCAGTCGGTCGTATGTGCCAAACTTACCTTAGACACCAAATTGTTGAGTCAGAACCAATTGGGTTAGCCTACAATCCAGACTCTAACCTCTGAGCCTAATTAGGTCTTGCTTGATCGTGACTCGATCTTGACCCAGACTTAATCCTATTAGGCTGGTCAATTTAAGCATTGTTGATCCCATCTAACCAACTCTTGATTCGGTTTGATCAACCGCTTAGACCTAATTGAGCTACCCAAGCCCGAACCCAGTATTATGAATATGTCTTAGATCTAAAATTTCTCAATTTTAGACCTAATTAATATTCCATAATCTTAATTCTTAATTAAGTAGGGTTCATAAATAAAATATGCACAATAAATCCTAGGGTTTCAGGATCTAGGGTTTTGCAGAAAGTAAGTTTTGGATTTCTGATTAAGGACGAACGCGCAGCACCCCTACACATCATAAGAACACCCCATCGAATGGAAAGAGAGGGCCTTTAAACCCTTCTTCATTCTTATGACCGGACGGCCAAGAGGAACGCCTTAATCAGGAACATGTAATACTACAAAATAGTTTTAGATCTATATCATATATCTCATATACAAATTAGATCTAATCATGGCATATTTTGCATACATCTCATGTATCAAATCATGCATATTTTTAGATCTAAATTATCTCATAATAATCTAAAAAATTAGATTTAAATTGATCTAATCAAAATAAATTCTAATCTAGACAATTATGTAGAACTATTCTACAACTAGTCTAGACATGCATCAATCATATCTCATATGATATTTAAAAATTAAATAATTTTTATTTGCTATTTTTTAGATGTTATTATAATACTTATAATATCAAAAAATAATAAATAAAAAGATCTAAAATATGATTTAATCAGATTAAATCAAAACATGCAAGACTATTCTATAGAACTATTCTATTTTAGAACTAGTCATGCATATTCTCTAATCTTAGATCCAAATCATTTAATTTTAATTTTTTTTAATTTTAGATCTGATCACATCTCATGTGACATCTAAAATTACTTTATTTTCTAATTAAAATAAATTTAAAATTAGATCTAAATAATTTAGAACCATGGCTCTGATACCAGTTGAAGGGAAATCCTGATTTCTCGGTCCAGGTTCGTTCAGATCTGATCAGATCAAGAGATATATTTTAAAAATTTTTTTTTTGATCTATATCAGATCTAAGATATTTTAGATCTTGATTCTTATTATTTTAATAAATAAAATAAATTTAGATAAATTAAATCAAATTTAATTTACCTGATTTGGGTAATCCAATTACCCGATGATGATCCTGTATGCAGCGGAAGGTTCTGGATCTAGCCACGCAAGTGCCTGGCCTCTATCCGATATCCACTTGGGCTGGATCCAGAGATCCTCTTCTTCTCTATCACGTCTCCAAAAATTAGATCTGGATCTGATCTGGAGAATCTTCAAAACTCTTTTGAAGATCAGCAGTCGTCCTTTGCAGCAGCACAGCCTTCTTGCTTTTGATCGCCTTTCTCTTGCCTGAATCGCACCAACCAAGGATCCAAACACTTTGGACGTGGAGAGGAGAAGGAGAAGAAGGTTTGGCATGGAGGAGAGGAGGAGAGACAGCCTTGGGGCATGGGGAAACTCTGATCTTAATTTTAGTTGGGCGCAGGGTCTTATTTATAGACTACCTATGATCCAACTCCTCTTATTCTCAACCAATCACAACCCTTTGTGAAATCAGATCTAAATCTGATTGGTGGAAATAGAGTCCCCTAGATTCCTCCTTAGATGGTGCCTAAGACCAGTCAAACTGGATTCTTAGAAGGACTTCTAATTGGAATCCAAAAGGAAGATGGAGTCCTTGTCCAACAAGGACTCCTAGGCATCTCCAACTTGGGTGCACGCCTAAGGTGGCGTGCACCCTCCTCCTTACCAGGCTCTGGCAGGGGGACAAGCCCCCACCAACTCTCCAATAGGTGCATGATATATGGATAAAAGTTAAAGTATCCATGGTCAACATTTGACCAGTCAAAGGTCAACTTTTGACCAAAGTCAAAGGACAAGAAATGGCAGGTGACCAAAAATGGTAGGTAATGTCTTACAAGATAAGACAACCTTCTCTAATTTGGACAACCTCCAGTTAGACCATATGAAGGCCTCTGATTGAGCACAAACTCCTTTGGCTCAGTCAGGACAACTTATTTGTGATAGTAAAAGAAGAACGTTAGGTTCAATCGAGTGCTAGCACGATTTCCTTGAACCTAATTGAATCTCATTCAGATCAATTGAACTAGATCAGTTCAATTGATGATCACCAGATTCAAACCCTTATTTGTGTGACCCAGTTAGGTTCAGTTCTGTATGGTAATGGGATATGTCATGATCTCTATCATCGACATCATCGAAACTCCTTTCGATGGATCAGAACTCTTCTGATTCGAACAGCTAGAATGATCGATCATCTAAATCATTCTAATTGCTCCCAAAATCCACCAGTGACACCTAGCAGTATATGGTGGCAACCCATCAGAGCTGAATGCGAACCTCTTGGTGCAGCTACCTATGTGATTAAGTTCTTCTATCTTGAGCCCCGATCAGATTAGGGTTAAGGTGAACTCGTCAAACCCTAGTCTCTGTCATATGATGTAATCATTCGATTCGAGTCCAATGTGAAAATCTAAATAGAAACTCTTTCTATTATTTCACTCTGCCATGGCCATGGGCTTTTGGACTTGATTCTCATGATTATCATAGGGCTGCTCCTCTACCACCGAGGTAGATAGATTCCATCTTGATGCAATCCAGTTCCTACAATGAACATGTCATAGCCAACATACACCTCAGGGTTCCATATGGCTAGGAGATCCGAGTAATGGTGTAGTCAAACTATAACACCCTCAAGGTGAACTGCCGATGCATCTCAGGTCAAAGAACCAGACACACTACTGCAGCATCGAGTCAGTCATTGACGAGAAGGTAGACTTCCTAATGACTACTCGAGGTGGTCACGCTCAGTGCCCTCGTTCTCTAACGAGTACCTGTACTCTCGCTCCGATGTCTCCACACCGTAGACTCAAGACTCATCTACTAAAGAGAAGCGATTGTACACCAACCTTCCGGATCAATCACCATCCTCGTGATGATCCTATGGTCGGGAGCATTTTATGAGTTAATAATGATTATTCATGTCTTAAATTTTCAACTCTTGAAAATATGAATTATCATTACCATTAACTCAAAGGATGTATCACAGACACTAAATACACATATGTGATAGAAAATAAATTTTATTATTATAGTCAAAATTATAATTTTGCCCCTAGAAGTGTATTACAAGTGTCAGCCAATTCTGGCTTCTAGGGCACATAGATTAAATAGAAGATGCGTGCTAATTTATAGCTATGGCAAGTGCACCAGTCGATCAAGTAATAAAGTGAATGAGTAGAGTATCATCCCTAGAGGATTGAAAAATAAGTACTGAAAAGCTCTTTCCTATGCTTTATTTAGAAGATCGATTTATGAGAATAAGAAATTAAAGAATAAAATAAAAAAATAATTAAAAATTTTTAATTAAATAGAGAGAGTGTAAATTATTAGGGTTTTAAACTTAAGAGCAATGGATTACTAAGGCAATCGGTTCACCAACTCAGTCAATACAATATTCAGGTTTTTAGATTAATTTTATTTCATGTGATGGTGGAGTCTCCTAATTTATTCACTATCCTTTGGTCCAGGCATAGCAAAACTATTAATATTTATTAATTATCCTTTGGTCCAGGTGTAATTTAAATAAATATTAATGCATTAAGGTTTTGTGAAACCCTCTAATTAAAATACGCTGCATCCAAAGCGCACTAAAATTTCCTGCATGCATATGAATTCTAATTTGATTCATAATACAAGGTATATAATCAAGAAGCAATTAACATAGATGTACTTGGTCCGTAACATCTATGTTCATCAGATCAATTAGAAGATGGCCAGTAATCTAAAAGCATTAAGATCAGATTTATATACTCCTCATGAATAAAATTTAAAATTAAAAATAAATCATACTGAATATTGCATCAAAAGAGTGGCTACACCTTAGCCTTAGTAAAAGAAAATTTAGTTCATGATAACAAGTTCAAAAATAGCAAATAAAATAAAAAGCATAGAGAAATTAGACTGTTTGATTGCTGAAATTGATTGTCTGTTGCTCTTGATGTGGAGAACTTGGCGATGAAGAAGAAGAAAAGCTCCTTGATCGATGTCTTGATTGTCGAAGAAGAAAAGAAAAAAAATAAAACTCTTTCTTTCTTTCTCTTAAAACTCTCTCTCTCTTTTTATTCTCTCTCTCCTCTCTTTTTCCCTCTCTCTCTTTTCTCTCCCTCTCTCTTTTCTTTTTTTCTCTCTCTCTCTCCTCTTTCGACAATAACAGGATAGGCCTTTAAATAATCTGAGTGGATTTATCCCAAAATCCATTGAAAAATTAGGTTTAAAACTCTCAAAATAACTCAAATTAAGATCTGGATAATTCTGACCATTGGATGTTGATCAAACGGTCCAAAAATCACTCAAAAATCCTTTTAAAATAATCCCAGATCAAGTCAGGAATTTATTTGCCAGCCATTGGATCAACCATTGGATTGAATCTGGGCCATCCGATCGCATTGAAAGAAGCCTTCTGATCTTTAGTTTAACGTCGGGATGAATCTCAGCCATTGGATCTCGATCGGGAGCTGCGGATGCCGTTCCATCAGCGCCTTCTTTCGTCCGTTCCGATCAAATTCCAGTGAAAACATCCCGTTGGATCAGCAAAATTTCCCAAATTGCCCTCCGTAGGACCATGCGCGAGCCCGGTGTTGCATGGACCGCCGCATTCTTCAGCCAATCAGAGCGCGCTTCTTCCTATGAAATTCCCAAAATACCCTTCAAGTGGTCCACCGTGCACCGCAAAAAATGCTGACATCAGCCTGACGTCAGCGTTGCATCAGCGGTCGGTCTGCGGTTGGGCGGATCTGCTGAGCCAATTTTTCTGAATTTTTGAACCGAACCGGCTTTTTTTTTTTTAAAAAAAATTCAATTTTGGGCTCGTTTGAAGTCCGTTTTGCCTGAAATTTATTTCATCTGAACCAGAAAAATAAGATCTTCACATTGGTGGCCTTCTTTCCTACATAAGATTAATAAAAGTATCAATTTTTAAAAAATAGATTAATTTATTTTATAATTTAATACTTTTATTAGTATATTTTTACCACTTATCACACCCCCCAACTTAGTCATTGCTAGTCCCTTAGCAATGTTTTATTTAATACCATGTTTCAATAAGATTATCCATCACAAAGATAAAATCTAGGATTAAAGGTCAAAAAGTTTAGAAAATACTGCTAACTAAGCATTGAGCTTCAGAAGCAAATTTTTCAGTCAATACAATTAAAAACTTTCTTAGAGTACATCAAAGATCTATAGCACTTGTGTTCGTGATGACTAACTTTAGCATTTCAGTATTAAATTAAAAGAACAAAAGTATCCTCTCTTATCACCTATTTTGGTCAATTTTCTATACATTCTCAATTTTATACTCATGAATTAAGGTAGCTTTCACACTGCCTTTTCTTTTTTTTTTTTTTTTTTTTACTGTGCTGAGCATCCTGGCCTTTCCTTCACCATTTTACGTGAATTTTCACACTTGACCTAGGTGCAGAGACCAGTTACTAGGCTTTGGGCAATCCACATATACTCTATCTTTTGCACTTTATTTTTAGGCAGGTAGCTCTTTCCTTAAATTCAAGTTTCTTTGATTAGAATGTATATTAATTATCCAATTTTTAGTGATAATTGAATCCTCAGTTGGCCTTATAATCAATACCTACTTTGCCTTGTTAGTGTGCATGTGCAATTAGAAAGTGCTAATAGTCTTTTAATGACCTAAGTAGGCTGCTAAAAGTTGACCAACTAATCTACTTCTTTAACTCATTACATTCATTAGCAAATAATTCTATCTTTTATCACTTATCCAGTTTATCTTGCTCAAGATTTTCTTCTTGACACATGATTTTTTTTTTTTTTAAACTTATTCTACATTGTCTTAAAGGAGAAAGAAAAATAAAGGATGTGCAATAAAGGATAGGAAGGAATACACCTGATTTGGTTCAGTCTGGTTCTTTGGAGCTTTGAAATTTTGCTTGAGCTTCTCATTGATTTTTCTCTGCAAAATTGAAAATACACACCAGAGCAGTAAAAGAGCAACAATAAATTACTAAAAAATAAAAGAAAAAAAAATGATCAAAACTAAAAAGAAAAGAAACAACCTATCTAGTAGTTCTGATTTATAGTCTTCAGCTTGACTTTCTTTGAGTTCTAAAGTGGATCAATCTGGTGCCACTTCAATTGGAATACTTTCATGTTTGATCGAGTCCTCTTTCAATTTGACATTGCTCGCTTTTATAGTCTCAAACCTATTTTCTACAGAATTCTCATATAATGGATTGTCAATAATATCAATTAGAAAATAAGTTTGATTATCATCAGGATGTTTAGTATCTTTGAAAACATTAAAAGTAACTTGTTCATCTTGGACTCTAAGAATTAATTTTTCTTGTTGAACATCTATTAAAGCTCCTCCAGTAGCTAAAAAGGGTCTCCCTAAAATAAGGGGTACATCATAATCTTCTTCCATATCAAGAACAATAAAATCAACAGGAAAAATAAACTTGTTTACCTTTACCAAGACATCCTCCACTATACCTCTTGGATATTTAATGGATCTGTCGGCTAATTGAAGAGTAATAGTGGTAGGCTTTGGTTCTCCTAGACCCAGCTTCCTGAAAATAGAAAAAGGCATGAGATTAATGCTTGCTCCTAAATCACATAAAACTTTATCAAAACTACAATCACCAATAATGCAAGGGGATAGTAAAACTCCCTGGATCTTTTAGCTTCTGTGGTAATTTATTTTGAAGTATTGCTGAGCATTCTTCATTCAAATTTATTCTCTCATGCTCCTTCAGCTTTTTCTTATTTGTTAGAATTTCTTTGAGAAACTTGGCATACCTGGGCATTTGAGTAATAGCATCTACAAAAGGAATATTAATATGTAAATTCTTTAAAATTTTGAAAAAGTTAGAAAATTTCTTATCTGGATGCTGTATTTGTCTCTCTGGGAATGGTAGTGGCGGCACGTAGGGCTTCACATTTGGATCAGCAAACTATATACCTGGAGACCATCCATCTGCTGGTTGTTTTGGTGACTGACGAATTTTAGTTGATGGTTCCTTATTTGTAGTTGGCTCTTCAGTCTCTTTCTTCTGATGTGGCTCCTCCAGCTTTGTACCACTTCTTAGGGTGATAGCATTGACTTGCTCCCTTGGATTTGTCTCCGTATTGCTTGGCAAGGATCCTTGAGGTCTCTCGGAGATTATCTTAGCCATTTGACCTATTTGCATCTCCAAGTTTCGAATTGCTGCTGTTTGGTCCTGCCTAAGTTTGGCTTCCAAATTTTTTATAGTTGCTTCTTGGTTTTGCATAAATTTGACCATCAGCTCTTCCATGTTGGACTTCTTTTCAGGTACTTGGAATCCCGGGGGTGGCTGTTGTGCTGCATTTTGATTGCTCCATGAGAAATTTGGGTGCTGCCTCCACCCTTGATTGTATGTGTTGGAGTAGGGATTGTTTTGTTGCGGCCTAAAAAAATTACCAATATAATTAGCTGTATCAGTTGTTTTAGCAAAAGGATTACCTATCTGGCAATTGCTCGTATCGTGTCCTCCTCCACATAGGTCACAAGTAATGCTCTGAACATGCATAGCTGTTCCCTTTAAGTTGTTGACTTCGGCTCTAAGGGCTGCAATTTCAGCTAGTAAGGTTGGCACGCAATCTACTCCCTGCACAGCTGCTAGTCTTTTTGGCATCATGCATTCTGTCTGCCACTTGATAGCTATTTGATGCCATCTCATCGATCAGATCGAAAGGCTTCTTCCTCCATTTTTTGATTAATGGTTCCTCCTGCTGCTGCATCAATCATAGAATGATTAGTAGGAGATAAACCATTATAGAAAGTTTGTACCTGAAAGCCATACGGGTAGTTGATGATGTGGACATCTCCTCAGCAGTTTCTTGAAATGCTCCCAAGCCTCATATAGTCTCTCCATGTCCATCTGCATAAAAGAAGTGATATCGTTGCGCATCTTAGCAGTCTTGGAAGGTGGAAAGTACTTGGCTAAGAATTTTTGGGCTAGGACATCCCAAGTTGTGATAGAACCTGCAGGAAGAGAATGAAGCCAACTTTTAGCTTTGTCCCGTAAAGAGAAAGAAAATAACCTTAATCTAATAGCATCATCCGACACCCCATTAATTTTAAAAGTATCACAAAGTTCAAGAAAATTAGAAATATGGGCATTCGGATCATCATGCACGTGTCCACTGAATTGGACAGTTGATTGAATCATCTGGATCATCGTCGATTTTATTTCGAAGTTGTTTGCTCGTACAGGCGGTCTCCTGATGCTCGAAGCTGCATCGGCTATAGATGGTGTGATGTAATCATTTAATGGATGATGTACTGGTCGAATAGCTTCATGCTGTCCTTCAGTCGCCATATCCAATCCTAGATTGATGTCGTTAGGATCTTCAGCTGCCATGTTTCTTTCTTGTTGTAGTCTTCTAATGGTTCTTTCAATTTTTGGATCTAAAGGTAGTAAGTTACTATGTCCAGTACGTGTCATGCACTAAACAAAAATTTTTTTAAAAAAAAATAAAGTAAGAATAAAAATTAAAAATAAAATTCTAAAGTAAAGCTAGGATCAAAATTTTAATATTATTTTAGACACAATCCCCAGCAACGGCGCCAAAAACTTGATGCGTGCTAATTTATAGCTATGGCAAGTGCACCAGTCGATCAAGTAATAAAGTGAATGAGTAGAGTATCATCCCTAGAGGATTGGAAAATAAGTACTGAAAAGCTCTTTCCTATGCTTTATTTAGAAGATCGATTTATGAGAATAAAAAATTAAAGAATAAAATAAAAAATAATTAAAAATTTTAAGAAAATAGAGAGAGTGTAATTATTAGGATTTTAAACTTAAGAGCAATGGATTACTAAGGCAATCGGTTCACCAACTCAGTCAATACAATATTCAGATTATTTAGATTAATTTTATTTCATGTGATGGTGGAGTCTCCTAATTTATTCACTATCCTTTGGTCCAGGCATAGCAAAACTATCAATATTTATTAATTATCCTTTGGTCCAGGTGTAATTTAAATAAATATTAATGCATTAAGTTTTGTGAAACCCTCTAATTAAAATACGCTGCATCCAAAGCGCACTAAAATTTTTGCATGCATATGAATTCTAATTTGATTCATAATACAAGGTATATAATCAAGAAGCAATTAACATAGATGTACTTGGTCCGTAACATCTATGTTCATCAGATCAATTAGAAGATGGCCAGTAATCTAAAAGCATTAAGATCAGATTTATATACTCCTCATGAATAAAATTTAAAATTAAAAATAAATCATACTAAATATTGCATCAAAAGAGTGGCTACACCTTAGCCTTAGTATAAGAAAATTTAGTTCATGATAACAAGTATAAAATCAGCAAATAAAATAAAAAGCATGAGAAAATTAGACTGTTTAATTACTGAAATTGATTGTCCGTTGCTCTTGGTGTGAAAAACTCGATAAAGAAGAAGAAAAGCTCCTTGATCGATGTCTTGACTATCAGAAGAAGAAAAGAAGAAAAAATAAAAGCTCTTTCTCTTCTTTCTCTTAAAACTCTCTCTCAAAACTTTTTATTCAAAACTCTCTCAAAGCTCTCTATTATTCCCTGGCTCTCTCTTAAAATTCTCTCCCCAAAATTTTCTATATTTTTTTCTCTCTCTGCCTCCTCTTTCGATAACAGTAGGACATGCCTTTAAATAATCGGGTGGTCTTAGATCAAAATCCCATTGAAATCAGATTTAAAACTCTCAAAATAACTCAAAAAAGCTTTGGATTAATTCTGACCATTGGATGTCGATCAAACGGTCCAAAAATCACTCAAAAATTATTTTAAAAATCCAAATCAAGTCAAAATTCATTTGGATCATTGGATCGATGTTAAAGATTGAATCTGGGCCATCAGATTGCGCACAAGAGAGCTTTAGATTCTTACTTAAAAGTCGG
>QRFJ01007477.1:0-31705 GCA_006176705.1 Cocos nucifera
ATATTATATATTAATAATAACATCTGATAAACAGCAAATAAAAATTATTTAATATCATATGAGATAGTGATAGATGCATGACTAGACTAGTTGTTAAGAATAGTTTCTAAACATAATTTCTAGATTAGAGATTTATTTTGAATTAGATCAAAGTTTAAATCTAATTTTTTAGATTATTATGATAATTTAGATCTTGAACACATGCATGATTTATGATACATGATGAATGTGATGCAGAAAATCCATAAAGCTCATGATATCGCTGAGATAGAGGCTCAGCCTTTATAGTATCATGAGGATATATGTATTCACTGTAGATCTGAATATTGGTTTGTGTCAGTAATTAAATGTCATGCCGATTTAAGGCGTTCACTTCTTGGCCGTACCCTCGGTTCATTAAGAACGAAGACAGGTTTAAAGCCTCTTTCCTTATCGATGGGTGTCTATCGACTAGACGTGTAGGGGTGTTGCGGTGTCGTCCTTAGTAGAACCCAAAACTTACTTTCGCAAAACCCTAGATCCTAAAACCCTAGGATTTATGTGCATATTTTGTTTATGAACCCAACTTAATTAAGAATTAAGTTTATGGAATATAATTAGGTCTAAAATGAGAATTCAGATCTAAGACATAATTCTAATACTGGGTTCGGGCTTGGTAGCTTAAATTAGGTCTAAGCGGTTTGATCAAACCGAATCAGAGAGTGGTTTAGATGGGATTCAACATTGCTTAAATTGACAGTATCCAGCCTAATAGGATTAAGTCTGGGTCAGATCGAGTCACGAATCAAGCAAAGACCTAATTAGGCTCAGAGGTTAGAGTCTGGATTGTAGGCTAACCCCAATTGGTTCTGACTCAACATTTGGATGTCTAAGGTAAGTTTGGCAAGACGATCGACTGGTTTTTAATGAGGAGCTACTCGACCCTGAATGCATTCTTGTCAAGTTACGGCATATTTCCTTCACCGGTTCACTTACCTGGCATATCTGTTGAACACAGTTCTGATCTGAGGTGGTCAATAATCCGAGCTAACTCCATTGCCACTAAGGTTAGTCATAATGTTATGACTAAGCCAGTCTAGTTTAATGAGACCTGAATCAAATTCTCCCTAAGAAAAGATTAAGTCCTGAGGTCTCCACCATAGTAGACGTCGGGGTCCTTCCTGGGGTTGATTGTTCTCGCTGGATACAGTGCTCTAGTTGCACCAGAAAGATCGCAACCATGTCTATTAGCATTGGATCTATGGGCTGGAGGATGAGTTGGGCTCAATAATTCGGATACGGTGAGACACAACAATAGACATCCAAGAACCCTCAGTCTATGCAAATGGTGGGTCTGACCTTAACTAAGGAGTGGATCAATATTCTGGATACGGTGAGATCATGAATTAGAGACCAAGTTTGGGTGCACCAGATTACATGAATCATTGAACAAGAGTTGTACACTCATTGGCTAACCCATCACCAATAACTGTTAGGTGAGGTGATGAGTCAGTTGGTGAGAACCGCACCACTACTAAGAAATCATTATCGTGGAGATTTTCGCATCTCTACAGAGGGAGTGTAGGGATCCGAGAAAAATAGTGGGAGCTAATTTATTTAAAAATAAAATTCCTAAATGAATTGGTCAAGTCAAAATTACATATCTAACTAGAAATCTTTGACTCTCTATAGGAGAAAATGTCTCGTCCACCCGAATTGGCACGTATCCTGGACACACATAGACTGACTGAGACCCAATTATAAAGATTGGCTAAGACTACAAAATTGTTTTGGTTCTGAGAAGTTAACCCATGTTTTGGACCAGGACCCTCCCACATTACAAGCTCGTCCATTCTGTTGAACAAGAAGCTCTCGAAAAATGGATTGACGAAGATAATACAGGCCAGATACTACATGTTGGCTGATGTCTGATTGAGCTCCAGCTCACAACATGAAGATATCGGACTGCTCGCCAAATGTTGCTCACCTACGGAGATGTTTGGTGAACAGAGTCGCGCAGCCAAATATCAAGTCACAAAATGACTTTTCAAGGCTAAGATGCGTGATGGGCAAGTCAGTCCAAGATCACTATTTGACATGAATCAAGACATTGGAAGAAGCTTGAGAAGCTCGGTGTGAAGTTGGACACTGGCTTTGCAGAACGATACATTATTCTGCATCCTTGACTTGATGCATATGGGCAATTCATCATGAATTACCACATGCATAAACTTCAAAAATTCCTTGCCGAGTTATGAAATATGCTGGTTACCGCTGAGCTTTCTATGAAAGGTTCTAAAGGCTCAGTTGTTGCTATGGAATGGACTTCTTCCAAAAGAAAGTCTTATGAAAGAAAAAAGAAGTCTGTGAAAAAGCAAAAAAGGTGAAAGGATCAAGAAGAAGAAGGCAGAACCGAGAAGAAGGTCCGATGTCAAAGGAAAGTATTTCATTGCAACAGCGATGGCCATGGAAGAGCGGAACTACCCTACTACCCTTGCCACCTGAAGAACAAGAGGAAGGTCCTTGTGGAGGTATGCTCGTTATTGAGTCTAACCTTATGATTTCTTCTGCATCCAGTGGGTGCTTGACTCTGGTTCTAAGTGCTCATCTGTGCACTCCATAACAGGATCTTGAGGATAGAGGAGGCTGAGGGATGGAGACATGATCCTTGCGTACGGTAATAGGAATCAAGAGTTGCTGCATATAGCCGTGGGAACATACCTCTTCGATTACCATCTGGTTTAGACTTAGTTTTAAAAGACTGTTATTAGGTGCTACAGCCAGCAGGAAATTGATTTCTGTTTCATGCTTAGCAACAAGAAGGTTTATGTATCACCTTCTTAAGGACCATATTAACATTCTTTATGAAAGAAATAAAATTGGCAAATGGTTTCCTTGTTTAATGGTCTTTTATCAGTTGCATAATTTGCATACCTGTTTTAACTATCGAGCAAACGTGAATGCCAAACGACCTTAGGGATTCCAAACGACAGATATCTATGCAAAGAAAACCTGAGATTAGTACATATAGCAGAAGATAGGATTAACAAATTGGAGAAAAATGGGCTATTGAGTCCATTGATTTTGAGTCATATCCAACTTGTGAATCTCTGTCTTCAAGGCAAAATGACTAAACGTCCCTTTCTGTTGGACAATGGGGAAGAGGGCCACAGATCTCCTTGCCCTAGTAATACTGATGTGTGCGGCCGCATTTGATGTGCCGCATAGCACGAAATATGAGGCAATTTTTCTACTTCTTACCTTATCGGATGATCTGTTCTAGGTATGGGTATTGTATCTTATGAGACACAAGTCTGAAGCTTTGAAAATTCAAAGAAATTCAGACATGAAGTGAAAAAACAAACTAGAAAATCCATTAAAGGTTCTTCATCAAAATCGAGGAAGGTGAATACCTTAGCCGGTGAATCCTAGACTATCTTAAGAAAATGGCATAGTCCTTCAATGGACTCCACCAAGAACACCTCAACTAACGGGATTTCAGAATGAGAAGATCGGACTCTATTGGATATGGTTCGATCCATGATGAGCTTCACAGACCCCTCCCTGATTTTTCTTTGGGGACATTCATTATTACTTCAATCTATTTACTGAATAGGGTTCCTCTAAAACTGTTCCTACCACACCGTATGAGATATGGCACGGTAAGAAACCAAGTCTGAGTCATCTCAGAATTTGGGGTTGTCCGGCTCATGTCAAAGAACAACAAGCGGACAAGTTAGAGTTTAGGTCCTTTAGAGCTCGATTCAATAGGATATCCTAAAGAGTCATTAGGATACTAATTACTACATTCCAGAAGACCACAATGTGATTGTGAGTCGACATGCCATCTTTCTTGAAAAAATAGTTTATTCAAGATAGCGGCATTGGAAAGCAGATTAAGCTTGATGAAAAGTCTCACAAGCAGAACGAGCTAAGGACCACAGTGGAAACCAAATCAGGTTGAGCCCAATAAGAACACTACCTCCTCCACCTCGTAGATCGAAAGAGTTTCCGTCCCCCTGAAAGATACTTAGTATTATTTCAAGAGGAATGTAGAGAAAAACTCTGTTCCTCGTAGGATAATGGTGCTCATGGAGATGATCCCAAAAAACCTACAACGAGGCGATATCAGATATCGACTCCGAGAAATGGCTTGAGGCAGATGAAGTCAGAGATCGACTCGATGCACCTCAAACCAAAGTCTGGAACCTTGGTAGAGTCCACAGAAGGTATAGTACCTATTGGGTGTAAATGGATCTTCGAAGAGAAGATGGTGGCAGATGGGAATGTGGAGAGCATTCAAAGGCTAGACTGGTGGCAAAAGGTTATAGTACAACGTGAAGGCATTGACTATCAGATACCTTTCTTCGATAGCTATGCTAAAAATCCATCCGACATATGCTTGCTGTTGCAGCCCATATTTCGATTACGAAATATGGCAAATGGACATGAAAAACGCATTCTAAATGGATATCTTGAGGAAGATATCTATATGGAACAGCCGCTAGGTTTCACATCCTAGTGATATGATCACAAGGTTTGCAGCTGCAAAGGTCCATATATGGACTTAAGCAAGCATCTCGGAGCTGGAACACTCCGTTTCAATGATGTGATCAAAATTTGGTTTCATCAAAAACGAAGAGGAACCATGTTGTTTCAAAAGGGTCAGTGGGAGCGCTATTGTCTTCCTCGTATGTACGTGGATGACACCTCCCTTATTGTGGAGATGATATTACCCGAATGTTGACATCAGTCAGATGTGTTGTCCCAGGAATTATTCACATGAAAGACCTAGGTGAAGCATCCTTTATTCTAGAATTAAGGTCTATAGGATAGACCGAATAGGATGCTGGCTTTCATAGAAAGATGTACATGAGAAAGTACTAAAGAGGTTTTAGTAATGGAAAACTCTAAGAGGGGATTATACCCTTCAGACATGGTATTCTACTTTCCAAGAAGATGTTGCCCAGCAACCTGAGGAAATAGACGCATGAGCAAGATCCCTTATACTCCTGCAAATAGGAGCCTTATGTATGCCATGCTATGTACACGCCTGATATAGGCCATGCTGTGAGTGTCCAGCAGATATCAGCATCTAAAGGTGAAGAGCACTGGACTTCTGTGAAATGTATATCCTTAAGTATTGAGAAGAAATAAGGATATGATGCTGGTCTTTGGTAACGGAGAAACTCCTGGTCTTAGGAATACACAGACTCGGACTTCATGTCCCGATATAGATGATCGAAAGTCAACATCTGGCAGACTGTTTGTGCTGGAAGAGTTTCAAGCAAATGGTGATACCACCTCCCCGCGATTAACCTTTGAAGAAAGGTTACAGTTGAGGGTAAGAGAGTCACTCCGTAGGAATAATGTCGGGCAGACCCAACTTTACAAAGCGTTGGGCCAGCAGAAGATCGAAGCCACCTTGAGAAGATGGGACTTAAGACTTGTAACCAATTGGCTTAGGACAAGTGGGAGATTGTTTAGATATATTGTGCCCTAGAAGCCAGAATTTGGCTGACACTTTGTAATACACTTCTAGGGGCAAAAATTATAATTTTGACTATAATTAAATGAAATGGATTATTTTCTATCACAACATGGTGTATTTAGTGTCTGTGATACATCCTTTGAGTTAATGGTATGATAATTCATATTTTCAAGATTGAAAATTTAAGACATGAATAATATTATTAATCATAAACAGCTTCCCGACCATAGGATCATCACGAAGGATGGTGATTGATTCGGAAGGTTGTGTACGATCGCTTCTCTTTAGTAGTGAGTCTTGAGTCTATGGTGTGGAGACACTGGAGCGAGAGTACAGGTACTCGTTAGAGAAACGAGGGCACTGCGTGACCACCTCGAGTAGTCATTAGGAAGTCTACCTTCTCGTCAATGACTGACTCGATGCTGCAGTAGTGTGTCTGTTTCTTTGACCTGAGATGCAATCGGCAGTTACCTTGAGGGTGTTATAGTTTGAACTACACCATTTACTCGGTCTCCTAGCCATATGGAACCCTGAGATGTATGTTGGGCTATAGCATGTTCATTGTAGAATGGATTGCTCAAGATGGAATCTATCTACCTCGTGGTAGAGGAGTACCCTAATGATTCATGAAGAATCAAGTCCAGAAATCCATGGCCATGTAGAGTGAATATAGAAAGAGTTTCTATTTAGGATTTTCACATTGGACTCGAATCGAATTGATTTACATCATATGAACAGAGACTAGGGTTTGACAGAGTTCACCTAACCCTAATTCTGATCGTGGGCTTCAAGATAGAAGAACTGAATCACACAGGTTAAGCTGCACCAAGAGGTTGCATCAGCTCTGAGGGTTACCACCATATACTGCTAGGTGTCATGTGTGGTTTTGGTGGCAATTAGAATGATTTAGATGACGATCATTCTAGCTATTCGAATCAGAAGAGTCTGATCCATCGAAAGGGAGTTTCGATGATGTCTATGAATAAGAGATCATGACATATCCATTACCAACAGAACTGAACTAACTGGGTCACACAAACAAGGGTTTGAATCTGGTGATCATCAATTGAGCTGATCTAGTTCAATTGATCTGAATGAGATTCAATTAGGTTCAAGGAAATCGTGCTAGCACTCGATTGAACCTAACGTTCTTCTTTTACTATCATAAATAAGTTGTCCTGACTGATCCAAAGGAGTTTATGCTCAATCAGAGGCTTTCATATGGTCTGACTGGAGGTTGTCCAAGTCAGAATAGGTTGTCTTATTTGTAAGACATTACCTGCCATTTTTGGTCCCCTGCCATTTTTTTGTTTCTTTGACTTTGGTCAAAAGTCTACCTTTTGACTGGTCAAACATTGACCATTGACCCTTTGACTTTTTGACCACATGTCATGCACCTATTGGGAGAGCTGGTGGGGGCCTGTCCCCCTGCCAGAACCTGGCAAGGAGAAGGGCGCACGCCACACTAGGCGTGTGCCCAAGTTGGAGGCGCCTAGGAGTCCTTGTTGGACAAGGACTCCACCTCCCTTTTGGATTCCAATCGGAGTTCTACTAAGAATCCAGTTTAACTGGTCTTAGGCGCCCTCTAAGGAGGAATCCAGGGGTCTCTTATTCCAACCAATCAGATTTAGATCTGATTTCACAAAGGGTTGTGATTGGTTGAGAGGAAGAGGGAGTTGGATCACAAGAGTCTATAAATAAGACCCTGCTTCCCCAACCCTAATTAAAAGTGAATGCAATTCAATTGAAAACCCCACGCCCCAAGGCTGCCTCTCCCCTCCTTCCTCCACGCCATAGCTTCTTCTCCCCTTGCTCTCCACATCCAAAAGGTGTTTTGGATTTAGGTTGGGTCCGATTCAGATCAAGGAAAGGTGATCAAAAGCAAGAAGGCTGCGCTGCTGCAAAAGGACGACTGCAGATCTTCAAAAGAGTTTTGAAGATCCTCCAGATCCGATTCAGATCTTGATTTTTTTGGAGGTGTGATAGAGAAGAAGAGGATCTCCAGATCCAACCCGAGTGGATACCGATAGAGGCCAGGCGCTTGCGTGGCTAGATCCAGAACCTTCCGCTGCAATCAGGATCATCTACAGGGTAATAGGATTACCCAAATTAGGTAAATTAAATTTGATTTAATTTATCTTATTTTATTTTATTTATTAAAATAATAAGAATCAGATCTGAAATATATCAAGATCTAATTGAGATCAAGAGAAAATTTTTGAAATATATCTCTTGATCTGATCAGATCTGGACGAACCTGGACTGGGAAATCAGGATTTCCCTTCACATGGGCTTATGGACTTGATTCTCATGACCATCATAGGGATGCTCCTCTTGTACCGAGGTAGATAGATTTCCTCTTGGTGCAATCCAATTCCTACAATGAACATGTTATAGCCAACATACACCTCAGGGTTCCAAATGGCTAGGAGACCGAGTCATGGTATAGTTAAACTATAACACCCTCAAGATGAACTACTGATGCACCTTAGGTCAAAGAACCAGACACACCACTACAGCTTTGAGTCAGTCATTGATGAGAAGGAAGACTTCCTTATGACTGCTCGAGATGGTCATGCTCAGTGCCCTTATTTTCTAACGTACCTGTACTCTCGCTTTGGTGTCTCTACATCATAGACTCAAGACTCATCTACTATAAAGAAGCGATTGTATACTAACCTTTTAGATCAATCACCATCTGTATGATGATCCTACGGTCAGGAGCATTTTATAAGTTAATAAATGAAAATTCATATCTTAAATTTTTAATTCTTGAAAATATGAATTATCATTACCATTGACTCAAGAGATGTATCATAGACACTAAATACATATTTGTGATAGAAAATAATCTATTTTATTATTTATAATCAAAATTATAATTTTGCCCCAAGAAGTGTATTACAAGAGTCAGCCAATTCTGGCTTCTAGGGCTTAAATATCTAACAAATTTTCACTTGATCTAAAGCCAATTGGCTATAAATTTAAGTCCCATCTTTTCAAGGTGGGCTTCAATCTTCTGCTGGCCTAATGGCTTTGTAAGCGGATCCACCGCATTATCTGCGAAGTCGACTCTCTTGACCTCGACGTAATCCTTCTCGAGATAATCACGGATGAGGTAGTATCGCTGCTCGATGTGCTTGGATTTTTGGTGAGATCTTGGCTCCTTAGCAAGGGCTATGATGCCATTGTTGTCGCAGTACATCGGCATAGCATCTGATGGCATCAATCCGATTTTTGTAGTAAACTTCTTGTACCAAAATGCCTCCTTTGCAGCTTCTGATGCAGCGATGTATTCTGCTTCCATGGTGGAATTTGCTATCACTGTCTGCTTGAAACTTTTTCAACTGACAGCTTCACCATTGCACACAAACAGACTCCTAGATGTTGACATTCTATCATCTACATCAGACATAAAATTTGAGTCTATTTACCCTTGGACTTGGAGTTCTCCATTACCAAAGACCAAAAACAAATCCTTAGTTCTTCTCAAGTACTTAAGGATACATTTCACAGAAGTCCAGTGCTCTTCAGTTGGATTCGACTGATATTTGCTCGTGACACTCACAGCATGGGCTATATCAGGTCTTGTACATAACATGGCATACATGAGGGTCCCTATTGCTGAAGCATAAGGGATCTTGCTCATGCATTCTATTTCCTCAGGGGTGCTAGGGCACATCCTTTTGGAAAGATGAATGCCATGTCTGAAGGGTTCCAAACCCCTCTTAGAGTTTTCCATGCTAAACCTCTTTAGCACTTCCTCTAAGTACATCTTTTGTAAAAGTCCTAGCATCCTATTCGATCTATCTCTATAGACCTTAATTCCTAAAATAAAGGATGCTTCTCCTAGGTCTTTCATGGGAAATTCTTTAGATAACCATATTTTAACATGGTCAACATGGGAATATCATTCCCAATAAGGAGGATGTCATCTACGTACAATACGAGGAAGACAACAACGCTCCCACTGATCTTTTTGAAGACACATGACTCCTCTTCATTCTTGATGAAACCAAACAATTTGATCACATCATTAAAGCGATTGTTCCAGCTTCGAGATGCTTGCTTAAGTCCATATATAGACCTTTGCAGCTTGCATACCTTGTAATCATCATCACTGGATGTGAAATCTAGCGGCTGTTCCATATAGATATCTTCCTCAAGATATCCATTTAAGAATGCCATTTTCACATCCATTTGTCATATTTCATAATCAAAATAGGCTGCAATAGCAAGCAATATGTGGATGGATTTAAGCATAGCTACTGGTAAAAAGGTATCCTGATAGTCAATGCCTTCATGTTGACTATAACCTTTTTGCCACTAATCTAGCTTTGAATGTCTCTACATTCCCATCTGCACCAATCTTTCTCTTGTAGATCCATTTACATCCAATAGGTACTATACCTTTCGATGGATCTACTAAGGTTCAAACTTGGTTTGAGTTAATCGAGTCAATTTTTGACTTCATTGCCTCTAACCATTTCTCGGAGTCGATATCCGATATTGCCTCATTATAGGTTTCGGGATCATCACCATGAATCCCATTATCTATGAGGAATATTTTTTCTATTTTCTCTGAAATAGTACCTAAGTACCTCTTAGGAGGATAGGAAACTCTTTCCAATCTATGAGGTGGAGAAGGTAGTGATTAGATTGGCTTAACCAGATTTGGTTCCATTTGGTCCTTAGCACATTGCTCTTTTGAGACTTTCTTCTCGAGCTTAATCTGCTTTCCAATGCCGCAATCTTGAACAAATTATTTTTCGAGAAAGATGGCATGTTGACTCACAATCACATTGCGATCTTCTGGAATGTAGAAATGATATCCTAATGACTCTTTAGGATATCCTATAAATCAAGCTCTGAAGGACCTAAAGTCTAACTTGTCCACTTGTTGTCTTTTGACATGAGTCGGACAACCCCAAATTCTAAGATGACTCAGACTTGATTTCTTACCATGACATATCTCATATGGTGTGGTAGGAATGGTTTTAGAGAAAACCCTATTCAGTAAGTATATTGTAGTTAACAAACAGTATCTCTAAAGAAAATCAGAAAGGTCTGTGTCATCATGGATCGGACCATATCTAATAGTGTCCAATTCCTTCGTTCTAAAACTTCGTCGAGTTGAGGTGTTCTAGGTGCAGTCCATTGAGAGACTATTTCATTTTTCTTGAGATAGTCCAAGAATTCTCGACTAAGGTATTCACCTTCTTGATCTAATTGAAGAACCTTAATGGATTTTCTAGTTTGCTTTTCTACTTCATGTCTAAATTTCTTGAACTTTTCAAAAGCTTTAGACTTGTGTCTCATAAGATACACATATCCATACCTAGATAAATCATCAGTAAATATTATGAAGTAGATAAAATTTTCTCTAGTGGGCACATCAAATGGGCCGCACACATCAGTATATACTAAGGCAAGAAGATCCGTGGCCCTTTCCCCATGTCCTACAAAAGTGAGCTTAGTCATTTTGCAATGAAGACAAGATTCATAAATTGGATATGACTCGAAAGTCAATGGACTCAATAGCTCAATTTTCTTCAATTTGTTAATCCTATCTTCTGCTATATGACCTAGTCTTAGGTGCCATAGATACCTATCGTTTGGACTATCCCTAGATCGTTTCATGGTATTCATATTTTACTCAATATTAAAAATAGATACATCAATATGTAACTAATAAAGATCGTTAATAAGAAAACCACTTGCAATTTTATTTTTTTCATAAAAAAATTATAATGTTCCTTAAGAAAACTAATTACATAGCCTTCTAATGTAAGGCAAGAAATAGAAATCAAATTTCTGCTTACTACAGACACATAATAACAGTCTTTTAATACTAAGTCTAAACCAGATGGTAGTCGAAGAGGGTATGTTCCCACGACCACGATAGCAACTCTTGCTTCATTTTTGACGTGCAGAATCATCTCACCATCCCTCAGCCTCCTGTTATCCTCAAGACCCTACATAGAAGTGCATAAGTGAGCACTAGAACCAGAGTCAAGCATCCAACTGGATGCAGAAAAAATCATAAGATTAGACTCAATAATGAGCATACCTCCAGAAGGATCTGCCTTCTTCTTATTCTTCAGGATGGCCAAGTAAGTAGGACAGTTTCGCTTTCAGTGGCCATTATTGTTGCAATGGAAATACTTTTCTTTATCAGTGGTCTTCTTCAGCTCTGTCTTTTTTTTTTTCCTCCTTCCACCTTCTGCTTTTTTGTAGACTTCTTCTTCTTTCTAAAAGACTTTCTCTTGGAAGAAGTCCATTCCATAGCAAGCACTGAGCCTTTAGAACCTTTCATAGAAAGCTCAGCGATAACCAGCATGTTCATAAGTTCGTCCAAGAAATTATGAAGTTTATGCATATGATAATTCATGATGAACTGCCCATACGCATCAGTCAAAGATTATAGAATTATGTCATTCTACAGATCCAAGTCTAACTTCACTCCAAGCTTCTCAAGCTCTTCCAAATCCTTGATCATCATCAGACAATGATCTTGGACTGACTGTCAATCATGCATCTTAGCCTTGAAAAGTCATTTACTGACTTGATACTTGGCTGCGCGACTCTGTTCACCAAACATCTCTTATAGGTGAGCCAATATTTGGCGAGCAATCCTGATATCTTCATATTGGCACTAAAGTTCATCAGACATTGAGCCCAACATGTAATATCTGGCCTTGTTATCTTCATCCATCAACTTATCCAGAGACGCTCTCTGTTCAGCGGATGGATAGACTGGTAAGGTGGGAGGGTCCTGGTCCAATACATGAGTTAACTTCTCGAAACCAAAAATGATTTTGAAGTTCTAGAGCCAATCATTATAATTGAGTCCGATCAGTCTATGGGTGTCCAAGATTCATGCTAGTGGGATGGATGTAGATATTTTCCTATAGAGAGTCAAAGTTTCTAGTTAGATTCTGTAATTAAGACTTAACCAATTTATTTAGAGATTTTATTTTTAAACAAAATAGCTTCCACTATTTTTTTGGATCCCTACACTTCCTCTGTAGAGATGCAAAAATCTCCATGATTAATGATTTCTAGTGGATGGTGCGGTCCCATCAACTGACTCATTACCTCACCTAACAGTTATTGGTGATGGATTAGCCAATGAGTGAACAACTCTTGCCAATGATTCTTCAATCATGGTGCACCCAAACTTGATCTCTAATTCATGAATCTCACTGTGCCTGAATATTGATCCACTCCTTAGTTAAGTCAGATCCACCATTAGCATAGATTGGACTTCTAATTGAGTCTCTCACCACATCCAGAATATTAAGCCCAATCCATCCTCTAGCCCATAGCATCCAATGCCTAATAGATATGGTTGCATCTTTTCGGTGCAACTAAACCACTGTAATCAGTCGAGAACAATCAACCCTGAAAAGAGCCCATACATCTACAATGGTGGAAGACCGTAGACTAAATCTTTTCTTAGGAAGATTTGATTTAGGTCTCATTAAACTAGAGTTGACATAGTCATAACCATTATGACTAACCTAGTGGCATAGGTTAGCTTGGATTACTGACCACCTCAAATTAGAACTGAGCCTACAAACATGGCCAGGTAACTGAGACCGATGGAAGGGATATACCATTAACATGATAAGAGTGCATTCAAGTCAAGTAGCTCCCAATTAAAAATCAGTCGATCGTATCTGCCAAACTTACCTTAGACACTAAATTGTTGAGCTAGAACCAATTGAGTTAGCCTACAATCCAGACTCTAACCACTGAGCCTAATTAGCTCTTAGCTTGATCGATTACTCACGTGACTTGATCTTGACCCAGATTTAATCCTATTAGGCTAATCAATTTAAGCACCATTGATCCCATCTAATCAACTCTTGATTCAGTTTGATCAACCACTTAGACCTAATTGAGCTACCCAAGTCCGAACCCAATATTATGAATATATCTTAGATCTAAAATTCTCAATTTTAGATTTAATTAACATTTTATAATCTTAATTCTTAATTATGTTAAGGGTTCACAAATAAAATATGTAAATAAAATCCTAGGGTTTCAGGATCTAGAATTTTATAGAAAGTAAGTTCTTGATTTCTGATTAAGGACGAATGCGCAGCATCCCTACACATCATAAGAATAACCCATCGAATGGAAGGAGAAGGCATTTAAATTCTACTTTATTCTTGTGATCGGACGGCCAAGGGGAATGCCTTAATTAGAAATATAAATCTACAAAACTAGTTAGATCTACATCATATATCTTATATATAAAGTTTAATCTAACTTAATACAAGTTTTGTATACATCTCATGTATCATGCATGCATGTTTTTCAGATCTAAATTATCTCATAATTATCTAAAAAATTAGATTTAAATTGATCATATCAAAATAAATTCTAATCTAGACAACTATGTAGAACTATTCTACAACTAGTCTAGACATGCAATTATCATATCTCATATGATCTAAAAATTAAATAATTTTATTTTTTATTTTTTAAATATTATTATAATATTTATAATTATTAAAAAATAGAAAATAAATAGATTTAAAATTATAATTTAATCAAAATAAATCATGATTATGCAAGACTATGTATAGAACTATTCTATTTTACAACTAGTCATGCATATTGTAGAACTTAGATCTATATTATTTAATTTTAATTTTTTTAATTTTAGATCAAATCATATCTCATGTGACATCTAAAATCACCAATTATTAGATTAAAATAAATTAAAAATTAGATCTAAATAATTTTTAGAGAACCTATTTTTGATACCAATTGAAGGAAAAATCCTGATTTCTCGGATCAGGTTCGTCCAGATCTGATCGAATCAAAAGAGATATTTCAAAACTTTCTCTCATGTATCTTGATTAGATCTGAGATATTTTAAATCTAATTTTTTAAATCTAATTAATAGAAAGAAAATAAATTAAATCTAATTTAATTTATATCTTGATGTGGGTAATCAGATTATCCATTGATGATCTTGCTGATTGCCTGAGATTCTGGATCTAGCCACGCAAGTGCCTGGCCTCTACTGGTATCCACTTGGATTGGATCTGAAGATCTTCTTCTTATTTATCACTTCTTTAAAAAATTAGATCTAGATTTAATTTGGAGGATCTTCAAAACTCGTTCTGAAGATCAGCAGTCGTCTCTGCAGCAGTGTTGCCTTCTTCCTTTCTCGTCAGCTCTTTCTTGCCTGGATCGCACCAAACTGGAGCCCAACTTCTCTTAGGCATGGAGAGGAGAGAGAGGATCAGAAGATGGCATGGAGGAGGGAGAGGGGCAGCCTTGGGGTGTGGTCTAAGAGAAACTCTATGAAAGTTGGGCATAGATAGGGTTTATTTATAGACCCTACTATGCCATGCAATGCCACATCATCCTGACCAATCGCATTGCTTCATGCAATCAAATCTAAATCTAATTGGTGGGATGACATCACCTAATCCAATCAGATGAGATCTCCATAAATTCATCCTTAGATGGCACCTAAGACTGGTCAAAGTCTATAGGTAAGGATCACCTAAGTAGAATCCAAGAAGCAACTTGGAGTCCCATCCATATGGGACTCCAAGCATCCCTATCCATGGGCGCATGCCATCCTATGCATGTGCCCCCTCCTTTCTAAATTCCAGTAAGAGGATAAGCCTCTATCTGCTCTCCAATAAGTGCATGATACATGGGTAGATGTTCAAGGGTCAAAAGTCAATGTTTGACCAAAGTCAAAGGACAAAAATTAGCAGGTGATGAAAAATGGCAGGTGTTGTCTCAAATTTATCTCATAAATTAAGACAATCTTTTTCTAATTTGGACAAGCTCCTGTCAGACCAAGTAAAGGAATCTGGATGAGCACAAACTCATTTGGCTCAGTTGAGACAACTTTTAATGATAATAAAAGAAGAACGTTAGGTTCAATCATGTGCTAGCATGATTTTCTTGAACCTAATTGAATCTAATTCAAATCAATTAAACTTGGTTAGTTCAATTGATGATATCCAGATCCAAACTTTTATTTGTGCGATCCAATTAGGTTCAGTTCTATATGGTAATGAGATATGTCGTGATCTCCATCATCGAAACTCCTTTCGATTGATTAGAACTCTTCTGATTCAGACAACTAGAATGATTGATCATCTAAATTATTCTAATTGCTCCCAAAATTCATTAGTGATACCTAGCAGTATATGGTGGCAACCCATCAAAATTGAAAATGAACCTCTTAGTGCATTTACTTGTGTGATTAAGTTCTTTTATCTTGAGCCCCGATTAGATTAGGGTTAAGGTGAACTCGTCAAACCCTAATTTCTATCATATGATTTAATAATTTGATTCAAGTCTGATGTAAAAATCTTAATAGAAATTCTTTCTATTATTTCACTCTCTACCATGGCCATGGGCTTATGGACTTGATTCTCATGATCATCATAGGACTGCTCTTCTTCTACCGAGATAGATAGATTTTCTCTTAGTGCAATCCAATTCCTACAATGAACATGTTATAGCCAACATACACCTTAGAGTTCCAAATGGCTAGGAGACCGAGTCATAGTGTAGTCAAACTATAACACCCTCAAGATAAACTGCCAATGTACCTCAGGTCGAAGAACCAGTCACACCACTGCAGCTTCGAGTTAGTCATTAACGAGAAGGTAGACTTCCTTATGACTGCTCAAGATGGTCACGCTCAGTGCCCTCATTTTCTAACGAGTATCTGTAATCTCGCTCTGGTGTCTTTACACCATAGACTCAAGACTCATCTACAATAAAGAAGCGATTGTACACTAACCTTCTAGATCAATCATCATCCATATGACGATCCTATGGTCAGGAGCATTTTATGAGTTAATAAATGAAAATTCATGTCTTAAATTTTTAACTCTTAAAAATATGAATTATCATTACCGTTAACTCAAGGAATGTATCACAGACACTAAATACATATTTATGATAGAAAATAACTCATTTTATTATTTATAATTAAAATTATAATTTTGCCTTTAGTAGTGTATTACAAGTGTTAGCCAATTCTAGCTTCTAGGGCACACATATCTAACACCATCATCCTTTGACCACCGCCCACTTTCATGAAAATTCAAAATTCTTGTGAATGTTTTCTCACACCTAGATATGCTTTGTTGCCCCTTTTCTCTCCTCTTGACCTGATCCCTGCATTGGTAAGGTTTGAAATCCAACTTGAATTTTGAATTCTAGTTAGGAGGTTGGAACTACTTCAACCTCTCATCCGTATCCATTCCACATGCTATTCACAATTTGTCACCAACTTTAAATGGCTTCTGAACAATGGGCATCCATGAGTTGGAGGTGTGCGACATCTATGAGAGAGGTTGATAGAGAGGTGACTCTAGGACATGCATTTCTTGGTGCGAGGAAAATCTGAGAGAAAGAAAACTTAGCGCCACCTTATCCTTATCTTGTGATGCCACTTTTTAAATTGTTTAGGAAGTGGGTGACATGTGAAACCTGAGAAGAGTTTCTCACTAAAACAGTGAGTGTGGCATGAGGTTTTTCTAGGCATGTGACAAAATCCAGTGAGTGGGCTCTTGGATTTTAGGGTGCAGGCTTTCCTAGGATTTCGACCTAGGGTTTGGAAAGTGAGAATAAGAGTTGTGAGTATCATCTCTCCACCAAACTTTTTAGGCCTCCTCCTTATTCTCCCTAGTGTCCATTCTGGTCTCCTGGAGTATCTTGATGATCAAAAGAAGGAGATCGATAAAGATTGATCAATATCAGTCGTTGAAGGTTTTGATGAGGAGCTAGCACTTTGAAGGAGCTAATTGAGCCTAGAACTTCATGTGCATGATCCGTAGAGGCCAGATAACTTGTGCAGCTGCATTGCGATGTGAGGAGCCCCAGTCCATGGATTTTAGTTGTGGAGATCATCTATCCACACACAGGTATCATGTTCTTAATACGAGTATAGTAGCAAATGAGATTTACTACTTATTGCTTTCTGATATCATATGCATATATATCATGCCATGATCCTAGCATAGGATATTTTATGATTAGATCATTAGATGCTTAGATTAATTAGATTAATCTTTAATCTTTTATTAATATTTTTTAAAAAATATTTTGAAATACATGCTAGAAACCCCTACATGTTTCCTTCACTTGGTACTCTCAAAGATGGAAGGACAAGTTAAATCAGTATGTTGAAGTGTTCTTGTTGTATGTTTGACTCAATTGCCACTATAATTTTTTAGGTGATATAATATTATAAGAAGCTATGTTCTCAGTAATTTATTATATGGGAGTTTGAAGCCTAAAGATTACTATATTAGTTCTTACACCTCTATAATTATTACACCAAAATCATTTATTTGATTTCATTTGTAGATTAGCTGTCCAAAGAGAATATATTGATTCTCTTAATGAGTTGTTGATTTGCATCAATAACCTGCTCAAGTTTATATCAATATAATATGTACTTTTTTTGTTAAAATTATTTCTATAGATTACATGAGAGTATCAGACCCCCTAAGTTAACAACTTTAACACAGACAGTTGATTAAAAATTGAAAAGCAATATACCATGTCCATTACCATAATTTTGGTATATCTAAGGCTTGCCTTTGTAGTGTAAATGGTACATTGGATCTAAACGGTTGTGGTGTCTTAATCTTTAAGAAATTATTTTGCTAATAAAATTTGTATTTTCAAGTGTAAATGATGAAATTTTTTTCCTCTTAACAATCTATCACTGTACTCATACAAATGAAACCTAATGGGAAATGGATTACCATTAGCTCCTACCTTCAAATTAAACTCATAGAAATTGAAAAAGTTCTCCATGTATGGAATCAAGGCTACTATCCATATAACACTTTGATTTTCTGATATATGATAAATATAAGCAAAGCAACTGATAGGAATACGATGTTGTCATTACGACATCGTGTTTATCAGTTTAATCCGACTTCTTAAAAGAATTAAAAATATATAGATAGCAGTGAGTTGGGTCGAATCCACAGGAAAGGTAGTATTTTTAGATTTGAAATCTTTGATTTTATAAAAGAAAAAGAAATGGAAAGAGTTTTGGGATTAGAAGTGAAGTCACAAAATAAAAAAAATAAAAATTAAAAGGTGCGAAAATTTAAACTTGGTACTAATATCTACTAGTTAGATCTTAGCATCTACTTGCAATAAAATAAAAAGTAATAATTTAAAGTATAAAAATTAAATTATAATAAAAATAAAAAGCATGAAATTAAAGAGCATAAAAATAAATATTATACTAAAAAGTTCATAATTTAAATACATAAAATAAAAAGAAAATAAAATAGGCTGATCTCTGATCTTGGATCGGCATTAGTGGAAAGATGGTGTAGAAGCCTAGCTCTTCTTCTCGGCACCCATTACTTTGAAGTAGCTAATAACCCATAGCCTGGCTTCACCCTATACCAAAGCTTCACCTTGATCTAAGATGTTAATTTCTGGAGGCCTGGGGTCCTTTTTATAGAGCTGGGAGTGCTAGAGAGTTTTCCTCTAGATAATGTGGGACTAAGGGGCTCTTTGATCATCAAAATATAAAAATAATCTAAGTAAAAATTGAATTAAAAGGAGTCCTAGATTAATTCTACTACTTTAGATAAAATTTTTCCATTAATAGGGATCCAATGGTCTAAAAATCATCAAAATCGGATGTGTATCACCCCAAATCAGGTTGGATTAAATTTTGGTCGTCCGATTGTGCATTGATGGAAGAAATCAGACTGTTGATCGCACGTCGGGAGTTCTGATCACCATCGAGAGCATTCTGAATCGTCGGATCGTCCCCTGGATCATGTACTACCATTGGATGGTGATCTGCATGAAGTTTGAGGCTGAATCAAATCCGAAAATAACCACAGTCGTTTGATCTTGATCGCAATCAACCACAACCATCCGATCGCATAATTACTATTTCCATGGACCGCATGGATCCGTTGCACCACACACCATAGCCAATCAGTGCCTTTGTTATCGAGTGAAAAGACCAGATTGCCCTATGAGTCGATGGATTTCTATGGACCCTTTAAGGGTCTAGTTCTGCCACGTGTCGCGTTGTGATTCGTCGGTTACTGCTAAGCTGGCAGTCCACACCTGGATCATGGACCGACTGGTGGCTTCTGCGGTTGAGTCAATTTTGATGGCTTAGCTTGGTTTGCAGAGCTGACTGAGCCTTTTTTTTATTTAATTTAATTTTTTTTCTTTTATCTTTAAAAATTCATATCTTCTCCATTTTAGCTCTATTTTACTTCAAATTTATTTTGTTATGATCAAAAAAATAAGCTCTTTCTATTAATAATAAAATTTTATTTTTTAATTTTTATTATTTTTTAATTATTTTTTTAATTAATAAAAATATTATTTTTTTAAAAATTATATATAAATTAATTATTAATTTTTAAAAATTAATATAAATTAATTAATAAATTAATACTTTTATTAATAAATTTATGATACTTATCACACCCCTCAACTTAAGCTTTGCTCATCCTCGAGTAAAGAAAGAATTTAGTTTTAAATACCTTTTAACTTTAGAGTTTTGAATTTTATCTAAGCAGTTTTCAAAATGACCATTGATATTCAGTAGAGCTTAAATGAGATATATTATTGGGGTATTAATACTTATCAATAAAAAAATTAATTAAAGAATATTAAAGTTTTCTAAATTTTTTCTAAATAATCCTATCTTTATCTCTGATTTGTCTAAACTTTTATATAGGCAAGTGTATTACTTTTTTTGCCCTTCATTTATTGATTTTTATTTTTACATTGCCCACTTGTTAACGTGAATATCATTGCTTACTTAGGCAATGAGACCCAGTTACTTATGGAAAACCAATGTATTTTTTTTTTTTAGCATTGTACTACTATTTAGTGTCTTAACCCCTTATGCTTTCTATTTGATCCATGTAGTGAGTCTTGGGCCAATAACTCCCAAACAAGTTAGCTTTAGGGCACTAGGTATAGAATACCCCTCGGGCTTAATAGCTCGAATCAAATAGGCTACGAGTTAAGACTAGCTTTATATAGAGTTTCTTTGTCCTTCCCATCTTTTGATGCAAAACTCAATGTTTGCTTAGGCAAAGAGGCTCGGTTACTTAGTGAGAAGTACTTAAAAACTATTTTATTAAAATAAATTTGTTATATGTAGAAACATATAGTTATCCTACACAAGCATATAAAAAGTAGACTTTTCTTTGATGCTAGTAGAAATAATTAGAAATGCTTCAAGAAAAAAAATTTTATATTCTAGACTTAACTCTTTATTAAATTTTCTTAATACTAGATTCTTCAATATCTCACAGATTCTCTGATCTGTGTATCAATTTTTTTTAAAAAATACTTAGTTTGATTCGATTCTTAAGCATAATTAGGTATCTAAATACTAAATACTAACTTTTTCGAGGACTTAATATTTTAAAATTTTTAATTTTTTCCTCCCCCAACTTAATCGACATTATCCTCAATGGAGAAGAAAAAAATAAAGGATGTAATAAAAAAATGAAAGAATACACCTGGCTATATTTTTGGTTCAGCACATGCCTTTGAAAATTTGGGCTCTTCCTCCAACTTATTCAATTTATCCATAAAAAAAAATAAACTAAAAAGATAAATTAGATAAAAACTAAATATTAGGTTGCCTCCCAACAAGCGCTAAGTTTACCATCTTCAGCCAGACATAATGCAGCTTACTATCCTATGTCAAACATTGGATTGACAAATTTCAATAGTTTTGGATTGCCAATCTCAGAAAGTTGATTTATAATCCTATTATTGATATATTCACTATTAATTTTAGGGACATAATTTATGATCCCATTCTCAGATCCATGTTTATTAAGAATTTTTCCTATTTGTTCTTCTAAAATGCTCATGAATTGAGTTTTTATATTAGGAGTTATGTTTGATTCAATGGGTGCTGGAATGGTTATTAAACATGGTTTTAATTCTAGAGGTAAATTAATATGATCTTATTTAAACAACTCCATTGATATTTCAATACATGCCTCTTGATTTTTGTAAGAAGAATCGACTTCTTGGGTTGAAGGAAATAGGATATTAGGTTTATAAGTCTCAGATAAATCATCTATTCTCTTTTTTTCTATGTCTATCTCATTTAAACTGGAACTAGCATCAGTACTAATTTTTGGCTCGGGTTCTTCTATGTGATTAGTCTCAGTACTAACCAGTTCCTCTAAATTTTTATTTTGGCTAGCATCATTACTAGCCTCTTTCATCTGATCTTGGTATGGGTCCATAAGAATCCTATAGCTTTTAAGTTCAGAAATTACTTTAGCATTCTCTAATTGGAGATTCTTAAGTGAGACATTAAATTGATAACTTGGTTCAGATAGTTGGTGGACATTAGGTGGGTTGTTTGAAATTGGTAGGCTCGATAGTTGATCTAGTTCTCTCCTCATGTTAGATTCATCTAGTTGTCCAATTTGAGCTTCTAGTCTGATGATAGATTGCTATTGAGTCAGAATCAATTATTGAAGTTGATTAAATCTATCATCTGCTAGATTGATCTATTGAGAAAGTGGATATGATAGCTGATTGTTATATGATGGTGGGGTAAACTGATTAGATTGACCATTATTACAGGTATAGTTTTGGTATTGAGGCCTATTCTGATAATTTTGCACTGATAGAGTTTGGGTCTGAGTCTGAGTCTATTATGGTTTCTAAGAAAGATTAGGATGGTTTCTCTAGCCAGAGTTATATGAATTTGAAAATGGATCATAAACCAGCTTGGAGTAGTCTTTAGCAGCTTGGACTTGTTCTTGGATAAAAGATGAAAATTGTGCAGTCATAGGATCTTCACTCACATGATGGGTTGGGCTAGCATAGATTGAACAAATCTCCTGATAATTAGAAGATGATGTGAATTATGTAGGAGATTATTGACCTAGGGTTAGGACTGGATCTAATTTCTGAGCAAGAAAGTCTACTTTATTTATCAAATTTGAATCAGTCTTAGGACTAGATTCTAGATGTTTAAATTCATGGATCCCTGCCTAGGTTTGGTAGAAAGATAAGGAAGCATGGTTAATTGAGTTTTCACTCAGGATTTCAAATAAGGTATAGGCTTCGTCCTCGCTCTTGTTCATGAATGCACCTCCACATGATGCATCTACCATCTATCTATATTGACCTACTAAACCCTCATAGAAAGCTTGAACTATTTGCCATTTAGACAGACCATGGTGTGAGCATTTTCTAAGAAGTTTCTCAAGTCTCTCTCATGACTCATGAATCTGTTCCTTTGGAAGTTGAGCAAATCCAATGATAGCTCACCTCATAATGTTGGTTCGGTCTATGGGATAAAATTTCTTAAGAAATTTATTTTGCAATTTAGCCCAAGTTTTAATTAGTCTCCTTATTATCCCAAGCCAGTACTTGACTTTATCTTTTAATGATAAGAAAAATAAAATTAGTCTAAGGGCATCATTAGTTAAATTTTGAATTCTCACCGTAGAGCAGATTTTTAAGAATTCATCCAGATATTTGTAAGGATCTTTATTGGTATTCCCATAAAAAGATGGAAGCATTTGGATTGTAGTCGGCTTGATCTCATAGTAGGTAGTATGAATTTTAGGTAATTAGATACAAGTCGATGGGTTATTGATAAGCATCATAAATTCACCAATAGAAGTATTAATTTATTAATTAATTTATATTAATTTTTAAGAATTATCAATCAATTTATATATAATTTTTAAAAAATTCATATTTTTATTAATTAAAAAATTAATTAAAAAATAATAAAAAATAAATAAAAATTAAGAAATAAAATTTTATTATTAAAAGAAAGAGCTCATTTTTTTTATCACAACCAAATAAATTTCAAGTAAAATGGAGCTAAAATGAAAAAGATATGAATTTTTAAAAAATATATAAAATAAATAAAAATTAAATAAAAAAAAAGAAAACGGCTCAACCGGCTCCGCAAGCCGAGCCACCAAGCCAAGCCGAGCCACCAAGCCAAGCCGAGCCATCAAAGCCGACTCAGTCATTGAAGCCATCAGCCGGTCTACGATCCAGGCGTGGACCGCCAGCTCAGCAAAGTCCGGCGAATCAGAGCCTGCCACGTGGTGGACCTAGACCCTTAAAGGGTCTACAAAAATTTATCGCGGCTCACAGGGCAATCTGGTCATTTCACTCGGTGACAGAAGCGTTGATTGGTTGCGGTGTGCGGTGCGGCCGGTCTACGCGGTCCATGGGAACAGTAATTGCGCGATCGGACGGCTGCGGTTGATTGCGGTTAAGATCGGACGGTCAGCATTTTTTTCGGATTGCCAATTTCACTCGGATCACCATCAAACGGCAGCGCCTGATTCCAGCTTCGATCCGACGGTCCAGAACGCTCCCGACGGTGATCAGGACTCCCGAAGCGCGATTTGCGGCCAGATTTCCTCGATCAAGCGCGATCGGACGGCCAGAATTTAATTCGAGCTGATCTGGGCTGATAGGCATCCGATTTTGATGATTTTTGAACCGTTCGATTCCTATCGGATAGCCAGATTTTACCAGATTTACCAGAGTCGTAACAGAGTTGTTTTTATTCAAATTTTATTCAAATTTTTACGATTACAAAGGAAATTAGTCCCATATTGCTTTTAGAAATAAATATCTACCTCTTCTAGCTCTATAAAAAGGATCCTAAGCCTCTAAGAAAGGGAGGAGGGTTGGAAGGGAAGCTAAGGTATAGGGTGGAAGTCAAGCTCGGGATTAAAGGTTGCTTCAAAGCTGCGGTGCTGCTGAGAAGAAGAGCCGGTCTTCTACGCCATCTTCATGCCTACGCCGATCTGCGATCTTCATCTAGTCTTTTTCCTTTAATTTCTTGTATTAAAATTCTGAATTTTCTTTAATTTCTTGTATTTAAATTCTGCATCTTAGTTTTAAATTTAATAAAGAAAGTTTCATTATTCTTTTCAATTCTAGCTCTTTAAATTATTTATTCTTTATTGCTTTTTAATTTTACTATAAGTAGTTGCTAAGATCTAAATAGTAGATCTTAGTATCAAATTTATTTTTACATAATTTAAATTCTATTTTTATTTATAGATCTATTTTTTGACTTTAATTTTTTAAAAAAAAATCCTTGCTTTCTTTTCTTGAAAAAAAAAAAAAAATCAAAGATTTTAGAAATAAATCATTGCCTCTCTGTGGATTCGACCCGACTCACCACTTTCTTCATAATTTTTAGTTAGTTTAAAAAGTAAAGAGTCGGATTTAAATTGATAAACACGGTGTCTTAACGACAGCATCGTGTCCCTATCAAGTTTTTGGCGCCGTTGCCGGGGAGGCATAAAAATTAAAATTTCTTTATTTCTTTGATTTTTTTTACTGCCTACTCATTATTTTTTTTATTTATTTTGCAGAAAAGAAAAAAAAAAGGAACAAGGAAGATTAGGGCACGAACAAAACTCTCAATCCTATTCGGTGAGATCATTCCTAAACCCTAAATCTCTTTCTTTATTTTTAATATTTGCTTTATTTTAAATTAATTAAAAATATTACCTACATAAACCTAATTAAAAATCTCATCACAAGATTAGAAACCCTAATTATTTAGAGCATCCATCATATTAGTTTTTATTCTTATTTTTGGTGATTGCTGGAGTCAAGGTAAGCCTTTTTATAATTTAATTAATTAGTTTAAATTGCATAGAACTCTTTGATTGGAATTTTTTTTTTTTTTGCATATTTCATATTAAACCAAATTAAGGGCACAACCCATTAAACAAGATAAGGTGGGGATTTGATCACCCTTCCTTAGCCCACAAACAACCAACCAGCATCCTGCATTAACCCAAACCTTAACTCTTAAAATCAATTAGACATTAACCTTTAAGGATATTCGAGCTCAATAGGACAAGAAATCCTAAGAGTTGAACCAAGTTAGGATTAATCAATTTGACTGGTGTCTAGGAAAGTGGTTCAGGGACGATTGGGCCCGAAAGAAGGTGGTTACTTAATTGGTTCTGTTCGCTTACCTGGCCAAGCACAATTGGTGTCTAAGGCAAGCAACGGAGGGACTCCCACCGACTTTACACTTACCTGGCCAGTTGATTGGTTAATCCTCTATTTGGAGGGCTTGAAGGTGATCTTGGCAGTTAGGAGCTGTCTAGATCTAGGATAACTCTTAGTCAGGATTGATTGCCTAACTTGTTTGCCAAATAATATCTAACATAAAAATTAACTCCTCCCTATCTTCTCCAGATTTAAGATTCTTTAGGATTTTTCCTCTTCTTTCTTTCTCTCTTCTTTTCTTAAAAAAATAAATAAATTAAAAAAATAATAATAATAATTTAAAAAAAAAAAAAAATTGAACCATATATCAAATTGCACTAGTACATGCACGGTAGAAGATCACTTTTACCTGACCTAGTTAAACCAGATCCTGAAATTGAAAGACTAATTCATTTAAGACCAGATAATCAAATGGCTGGAAATCGTGAAGAACCACCTAGGCAGATGAAGGAATACTTTATTCCTTCCACCTACAACCCATCGACTTGCATCCACATACCTGATATCCCTGCTAGTCACTATGAGATTAAGTCGACCACAATCCAGATGCTCCCATCTTTTTATGGGAATGCCAATGAAGACCCTTACAAACATCTGGATGAGTTCTTAGAAATCTGCTCTACGGTAAAAATTCAGAATTTTTCTGATGATGCCCTTAGACTGACCTTGTTCCCTTTCTCATTAAAAGATAAAGCCAAGTACTGGCTTGGCACATTAGGAAGAACAATTCAAACATGGGCAGAGATGCAACATGAATTTCTTAAGAAATTTTATCCCATAGGACGAACCAATACCATGAGGCGAGCCATCACGGGATTTGCTCAGCTTCCAGGGGAACAAATTCATGAATCATGGGAAAGACTTAAGGAACTCCTTAGAAAATGCCCACACCATGGTCTATCTAAGTGGCAAATTGTACAAGCTTTCTATGAAGGTTTAGGAGATCAATATAAGCAGATGGTTGATGCATCCTGTGGAGGTGCATTCATGAGCAAAAGTGAGGATGAAGCTTATACCTTGTTTGAAACTTTAAGTGAAAACTCTATTAACCATGCTTCATTATCTTCTTATGAAAGATCAATTTCTCAACAAAAACGGGCAGGAATTTATGAGATCAAAACTTCGGAACTCAATTCTAAGGCAGATTTGAACATAATAGCACAAAAATTAGATAAAGTCGACCTTATTGCACAGAAATTAGATCAATTCCTAAACTTAGGTCAACAATCCCCTGCACAATACACACCAGCTTCTAATTATCAAGTGATTTGCTCTATTTGTGCTAGCCCAACACATCATGTAAGTGAATGTCCCACGGTTGCACAATTACCACCTCTTATCCAAGAACAAGTCCAAGCTGCTCAAGGTTACTCAAAACCACTTAATGACCCATATTCAAATTCATATAATCCTGGTTGGAGAAACCATCCTAATTTCTCTTGGAAACCACAACAAACTCAGGCTCAGACCCAAATCCCACCAGTTCAGAATTATCAAAATAGGCCCCAATACCAGAACTATGCCTATAATAAGGGTCAGCCTAGTCAGTCTTCTCAACCACTACATTATAATCAACCCTCATACCCACCTCCTCAACAGACCAATCTAGCCGACGATAAATTCAATCAACTTCAACAATTAATTCTAAGCCAACAACAATCAATCGCCAGACTAGAAGCTCAAATAGGACAAATAGCTGAGTCTAGCATGAGGAGAGAACCGGGTCAATTACCAAGCCAACCAATTGCAAATCCTAAAAATAATCCATCCAATGTCTATCAACCACCTGGATTTACTCATCCATCTAACATTCCACCTAAGAACCCCCAATTAGAAAATGCCAAAGCAATATCTGAACTTAGAAGTGGTAGGATTCTTAAGGACCCATATCAAGACCAGGTGATAGAGGCCAATACTGATGTTAGCCAAGATGAGAAATTTGAAGAAGAGGATAATCATATAGAAGAACTTGAGCTTATGACTGGTACTGACACTGATAAGATGGATAAAGAAAAGAAGAGAACAGATGAATTAGCTGAGACATATAAACCCAAAGCCCCGTTCCCTTCGGCCTTAGAAGCAGGCTCTTCTCGCAAAAAGCAAGAAACACGCAACAAGGAGCTAATGGAACTATTTAAACAAGTTCATATTAATTTACCCCTCCATCGATGCAATTCAGCATGTTCCAGCCTATGCTAAATTTCTTAAAGAACTCTGTACCCAAAAGCGTGAGCCACGAACCACCAAAAGAGTTATGCTATCCGAGGATGTAAGTGCGGTCCTGTTAAATCCAATACCTCAAAAGATGAAAGATCCTGGTGCACCCTTAATTTCATGTGTTATTGGAGGTATAACCTTTGACCGAGCATTACTAGACTTAGGAGCTAGTGTAAACCTCCTTCCAACCTCGGTTTATGAAAAATTTGGGATTGGAGAATTAAAACCCACGTCAGTCATTTTGCAATTAGCTGATAGATCTATAAAAACACCGCGTGGTTTAATTGAGGATGTTCTAGTTAGAGTAGATAAATGTTATTTTCCTGTAGACTTTCTCATACTTGACATGGAACCATCCCAAGAGCTGAACCAAAATCCCATAATTTTAGGACGTCCATTCTTAGCAACCGCGAATGCCAATATCAACTGTAAAATGGGAGCTATGGATATTTCTTTTGGGAATCAAAAAGTAAGAATTAATGTTTTTAATACCCCAAAGTACACCCAAGAGGAGGAAGACTGCTTTGTAATCAATCAGATAGATGAAATAGTTGAATCTAATTCCTCCTTAGATTTACTACAAGATGATGAACCCACTGAAGATACTCAAACCCAGGAAGTAAATACCCTGCTTAATTTACCTCAACCATCACATTCATTACCTTGGTCAGTGAAAATTGAGCCCTTACCTGAGCGAAAAATTGAACCACTACGTCCTTCAATTCAGGCCCCACCACAACTTGAACTAAAACCTTTACCTGAATCACTTAAGTATGTATTTTTAGGATCAAAGAAAACCCTACCAGTAATAATTGCTTCCAACTTAACTACTGAACAGGAAAACCAATTGGTAAATATTCTAAAAACATATAAAGAGGCCATAGGGTGGACCGTTGCCGATTTAAAAGGAATTAGTCCGTCAATATGCATGCACCATATTTATACAGAAGATAATGCCAAACCAACTCGAGAGATGCAAAGAAGGCTTAATCCTAACATGCAAGAAGTAGTCAAGAAAGAAGTAATTAAATGGTTAGATGCTGGAATTATTTATCCTATCTCTGACAGCCACTGGGTGAGTCCTACACAAGTTGTTCCAAAAAAATCTGGACTTACGGTTGTCCGCACTGAACATGGAAACTTAGTACCAACACGACTTTCCACTGGGTGGCGTGTCTGCATAGATTATAGAAAACTCAATACAACCACCCGAAAAGATCACTTTCCCTTACCCTTTATCGATCAAATCCTAGAAAGACTAGCAGGCCAACAATACTTTTGCTTTTTAGATGGATACTCGAATAGTTATTATATAATTATTTATTTATTATTTTTTATTTTTATTATTAATTTAATTTTTTTTAAAATTTTTTTTTAAATATTTTATTTATTTAATTATTATTATTATTATATACTTTAATTTTTTATTTTTATGATTTATTTATTTATTATATATATATTTTGTTTTATTTTTTCATTATATTTATATAATATATATATATTATTTTACTTGTCTTACCCAAACTGATTGACATTTGTCCTCAATAAAAGAGTGTAAATTATGTTTATTTATTTTAGAATTGGATCGAAGCGTGGTATGATCCTTCTCCCGCTTTTGGTTCTCCAACTTTAGCCTAAAAGAGAAAATAATTTAGAATTTTTCAAGAAGTATTGGGTTGCCTCCCAATAAGCGCTAAGTTTATTGCTTCAGCCAGACAAAAATGCAGTTTAATTCATTGTTTGGTTCTATTAATTGTACTTGATCAATATTTCGATTTAATGATAATCCCTTCGATATTATGGTTTTAAGCCTTTTGGCCATTTACCTTTTTAAAAAATTTTTAGCCTGGGATCATAGGTTTAATTGCACCAAATGTGGGAATACATGATAAACTATAGTTAAGCGTCCATCCCATCTGGATTTTAGTTTTTTCAGGAAATAATCGAAGCCTTTAGTTAAATAACCAGACTTGTTGATTTGGCTCAAAGATTTTTCTTGAAATATTGTTTATCATGAAGGCTTTCATTTTTCCTTTATAAATTTTTTGAATTCTTCATTAAGCTTCTTTGCCTTATTCTTCTAATTTCACTTAATTTGTAACATCCGATCTGGAACCAGCTTTATTTAAATTTTAAAAATTTTAATTATATTTATTGACCCCAATATTGCTTTATGTTCAACGTTCTACGAATGGTGACTGCTTTTCCATAGATAATCTATAGGGAGAACATTCCAATGGGGTTTTATAAAGCTCTCCTATTAGGCCCCATAATGCATTCATTCCAATCGATCTGACCAATCTTTTCGATCAGCCTAATAGGTCTTTGTAAGATATTCTTGATTTCCCTCATTTAGAGACTCTTCTACCTGGGACCACTTGTTTGCGGATTGGTAAGGTGTAAGCTATCTTATGTGTCACCCATATTTTCGTAACAAAGTTCAAATTGATTGATTTTTAAAAGCGGTACCTCCGTCACTAATGATAGCACGTGGAACCATACCCGCAACACATGGAAAACATATTCTTCTTGAATAAATTTACTAGGACTAAACTTATGAGATCTACACTTGGTCGAGTTAGACAATATTGCTTCAATCCATTTAGGAAACATCATCCGACAGCGACTCACCCAAAACTATACTCATCAAATCCATTGGAAGGTGGAAAAGGTCCCATAAAATCAATTCCCCATTACATCAAAAATTTCAACCACTAAAAATGGGGTTCCAAAGGCCATCAATGTTCTTTCTTTTTGGAAATAATTCCCAAGGCTGACACTAAAACCTCCTGACTAAAAAGTATTGGCATCCTTAAATAATGTGCCAATAAAAACCACTTTGTAACACTTGGCCGCAGTTTTCGTCCAGAAAAGTGTCCTCCAACAAGCAAGAGTATGACAAAAATTTAAAGATACTCGCATTGTTTTCAGATTCAGGAAACAATTCACGGAATGATTTTTTTTGATCAGCACAAAATTCTAAAAAAGACTCAGGAATTCTTCCCAAAAATAATATTTGATTTGAGGCAAAGAATCGATCCATTTTCATTCTTAGACCACCAATCAGGATTTTTTCCATATTGACTAAGTAATATTCGACAATATTTGACAAACCAAGGAGTCTTTGTATGTTGAAAACTGTTAACAATTGTTCATCTGGAAAAGATTCTCGATTGATACAGGTTCATTATCTGTTCACTAGGATCCTAGACAAGATTGGTCTGCTACAACATTTTATAGATCCCTTTTATCTCGAATTTCAATGTCAAAATTCTTCATTGATCAGTAAAACACTCTAATTAATCATGGTTTAGCATCTTTCTTTGAGAGCAGGTATCTCAAGCGCTGAATGCATCCGAGTAAATTATGAATTTTTTGATCCTAATAATATGATCTAAACTTTTCTAGGGCAAACACAATGGCTAGCAACTCTTTTTCAAGTGTGTGTATAAATTCATTTGTGCTTCATTCAGAAGTTCTACTTAGCCATATAGATTACTACAGAATTTGTTTACCCTTTGGCCTAGGACAGCATCCTATTGGCAAAATCTGAGCATCGACATACATAATTTTCAAAAGGTAGTGACCAATTAGGAAGGTTGATGATTGGAGCTTTGGTCACAGGCTTCTTTTTAAAGATTTCAAAGCTTTTAAGACAATTTCATTGTAAAAGTTAAAAGAACATCCTTAGCAAGGAGTATACACAAAGGATAGAAATTTTAGAGAACTCTTTGATGAGAGCAACGAAGAATCCTACAAATGACCAAGAAAAGATCGAATTTTGACAGAAGTGGGAGGGAAGGAAGTTAGAAATTAGTTAACTTTAGGCTTTGATCTACCTCGAATTCCCTTTCTTGGATAACTGTGTCCTAAAACGATCCCATCTTCTCTGAACCATGAAGTGGCCTCTTTTCTTGATCTCCTGGGTAGATATGCTATCTGATTGTATCCCGAGAAATCCAC